>JAQGAS010001615.1:0-17067 GCA_034686365.1 Pachymerium ferrugineum
TTCCAAAGGGCTTTAGTTTATCATAGCCATCAACATGCCATATGTAATTTGGACCTTTTGCGTAATATTTGCGGCGCATCAATCTTCGTTTTTTTCTAGAAGTAACACCTTCGGGATCGAGAACTCGTAACAAGAGACGGACATCTTCCTTTTTTACTACAAAACCTGCATGGATACATTTGAGATACATCCACCTGTATCCGTGTAAGCGGCCAGACTGATTCAGTTGACTTGTAATGAAGCAGGCTACATCTATCAAACATGAATAGTTTCTTCTCCTCCAAAGTCCTGCCTTTCTCAATATACGGCTAATCTGCCTAGTGCTCAATATAATGCAATGTTTTTCTCCAAGGGTAAAAGCAATTTCTTCGTAGCTGAGCCCCATTTGAAAATATAGATAAATAAGTCTATTTCTTTCTTCTAGGTTCACCTCCTCCATGTTTTACAAAATACTTATAATTAATAAGTAGTGCTATCGATACTTGACTCTCTACACTCCCACAAGTTTAAGAGAATAAAACAGAAACAAGTCTTCAACCCCTGTAACCCCTAGTTCTAAGAAAGAGGATGAACTCTTCCAACCATAAAGAATTCTTTCATTTAATGCTGTAGCTGAATTGCAGAGCATTAACTAAAAAAAATTTTCCCTGTCTTCACAATTTGTTTACTTTCATACAAATTCAAAAAAAAAATTGCATATTAATCGATTTTTTAAACTCATTATAACGATTTCAAACTCGTTATAACGAGATACTAACTCGTTATAACGAGATACTAACTCGTTATAACGAGTTATTAACTCGTTATAACGAGTTACTAAGTCGTTATAACGAGATACTAACTCGTTATAACGAGTTAATAACTCGTTATAACGAGTTATTAAGTCGTTATAACGAGTTTAACTCGTTATAACGAGATAGAAAAAAATTGCCCTAGTGTCCTTTACAGGGCTCCGTATAAAACGACTCTTTTAGATGAGTCTACCAACATTCCTAGTTTACTAGTGAGGGAGAAAGGACCCCAGAGAGCAATTGCTTGTTTATAAACATCTCCCCTAACAAGCCATTAATTTTGGTGAATTTCACAAAAGTTTTTAGAAGTAAATTTTATGTAATCAATATTATAAGAGTTGAATTTAGCACAAAATTTAGAACCGAACTGTATTTTTTAATCTGTGAAAAAGTTAATTACAAAAGAATTGACAAAGTAAAAAATTATGGATTTAAAAAAAATTATAACAAGGCAACCTCCATGAATTTAGGAAAAACTAGAGCATTAACCACAAGAGACTCACAAAAAGAATATATGAAAAAATTATTTTAGCAATCCGTTATAAATTTTAGAGATAACTGAGAAAAACTAATTGCCGTAGGATTAACATTAGCGATATACACGCCATCTATCGGTCAACTGAGGCGTGACCAAAAGTGTTACGAATCCTCTTAAGAACCCATATCATAAATGAGATAATCGTCATCATCACCACATATTTGCATGACATGAGTAAATGTTCATAAAGAAGTTAATGCCGTTAATTTCCACAGTTAAATTTAATGCCATAACATTCAATAATGAATTTAATTAGTTTAGTAAACACTATTATATTTTTATTTATATCACTTTACTTTGCAGGTAAATAAGTTGATTATGGATTACATTATTGAAGAAAAGCGTCCTTTAGCAACAGTGGATAAACTAATGTTAAGGTTATATTAAGTAGAAGCACCAAAGCTTCAGATGAAGCTGAAAGTACATGTTCAACAAAGTTTGTTGTTCCATTTGTTACACCGTGGAATTCATACTATGATTCCTTAAAGAAATTGCTTCTTCAAAAAAAAAATTTGTCCAATTTATTTGATAAGTTAGGATTGCCCAGATTTAAAGCTGCAGATATCGAATTTTTAAATGAATACACGAGTGTATTGGAACCAATTGCTGTACTTTAGTATTTAGTAGGTTTAGATCTCTTGTAAGGAGAAAGTAATTGTTATCCTGGACTGGTGCTTCCAACTTTAATACTTATTGAACAGAAACTAAAATTAATTACTCACTTAAGTTTTTGTGGACATTTAGTGGATGTCTTAATTCAAAGCTTTAGTAACAGCTCAATTATAGATTTACAAAATGCTGATAGCAAATGGTTCATTTTAGCTGCCATTTCCCATCCAAAATTTGGTTTAAAATGGATACCAAATGAACACATAGAACTCTGTAAAAATTTATTCATTAGGGAATGTGAAGTCATGAGTAATAAAAAAAATTGTAGAGTTCATGCAGATGCAATGTCAACTGTCTTGAATGATCATGATGATGCTTTTTTCATGCCTGAATAAGAAAAATACAACTGATTATAATAATGCTGCAGATGTCTTAAGTCAAAAACGTTTGAATAATTTCTGTCAAATGCAATGCTTAGAGTTTTTAGAATGTAAGAACAAAATACTAAATATCTAAAATGACTATCCAATTGTTAAAAATGTATTCATGAAGTACAATACAACTGTTCCATCATCAGCCCTAGTTGAACGTACGTTTAGTAGTGGTTCACAAATAATGACTCCGTGTAGAAATCAATTAGGGGGCAATCAATTTGAAGCATTACTTATGTTGAAAAATAATATTTGTGTTTAAAATTTTGATTACAGACTGTAAACAGTTTATACAGTTTGAATATATGCAGTTACTTATGTATAATGTATTAATTTTAATTCAAATTAAAGTGAATTAATAAATAATACGTGTGGATTTAGTGTGGTTTAATTATTTTTAGATTCGAAATTTATAATACATATAAACATTTACTAACAGAAAAACACAACACATTCAAACAGCTTAAAAAATATTATTTATTATCTAAAACTAATAAGATAAGATAATCATCTTATCTTAATCTTGATAAACTTTTCAAGAATTATCTATTATATAATTTAGATAAAAAAGATTATAAATCACCTTCAACTGCGTCTAGATAAAATTTTTGGTTCACTGAGCAGAAGTACTTGATTTCATTCGTGCATAATTAGTACCTTTCAAAGTAGCTACAAATGTCAAGCTTTCATAGAGATGCACCTTTTAGTAATGTTTTCCCATTAAAGGTATAAAGTGTTTACCTATTGTTTATAGGTGTTGCTACTCTACCTTTATCTCAGAATAGTAGAGGTTAGGTACCTTTTGTATAGCACCTCAGATATTATTACACCTCAAAAGTGTGGGACTACCTCAACAGGAAATAAATTGCTCTTTTTATTAGAGGTTTTTACTACTTTGCTGTTTTAGCCAATCAGCGTTGACTAATGAAATTTGTGTGGGGTAATTTCTATTCAAATTCAATTGGCAAATACGTCATACCAAAACAAACACTCATTGGGTCTCTTGATACGAAAAATTTTTCTAAGTCCTAATTTTTGTACAATATGATATTGCGATCATATACCTATTGTTCTCACTAACTATATGAATCAGTGCAGTCGAGTGGATTGAGAGGGGGACTGGAGAGTGAGAGGGCACGGGGTCGAGTCTGAAACAAGTTGCTCTTATTTTATTTTCTTTTTATTATTAAATTTGACAACCAATGAGAGCTGTTGTGTATCCAATGATTGACCAGAGAATCGGGTCACATGTGTAAACAAAAGGGTGCAGTTTGATTGGTCGTGCTATTGTATCTTGACCAAGGTAGTATTTTGTACTTCCTTATGCAGTACAATTTTACTACCTTTTTAGGTGTATTGTACAAGGCAGATAAATACACCAACGAATAGGGGTTCCATTATACTCCTTATAGGTAGCAAAATGAGGACAAGAATTTTGTACCTTCAAAAGTTATAAAATGACAGTTTATTTTTTTCGAGTTTAACTACATTACGTATGATTGATTTCTGGAATACTAACGAAGGTACAATATATGCAATGTTTGAACCCAAGGCATAACAGCACTCGATGAGGCTGTCTCCTCTTTTCTTTCTTGTAAAAACTTTCATTTACATCTCATGCATACCAGTTTGCACATGTTGTAAGCCATTCTTACAAATTTAATTAGGTGCTAATAGCAGAAGTAGCGAGAGGTATGGTATCAATACAACTTCTCAGAAAATTCTATTGCATTTGCAAATTGCATTGCCTATGTCGCTATACAATAGACAAATTTAATTTGTTTAATCCATGAAATTGGTTTTGTCCATACAAAATTTGGCATATGTTAAAATAAAAAAACGTTCAAATAAATTTGAAGGAATAAATTTTTTAAGTAACTTTTTCGGATATTTTCCCAAAAAATTATCCTTTTTAACAATTTTATGCCACTAGTTGAATCATTTTTGTATTGCAGTTGACTGACAGCTTTATGAAAAAGAGGTTTTTTTGTTAAAACGATATCTCATCATTCCTGCCTGTATGAAACAGCCTTTTGAAGCATTTTTATTTATTTGAAAACATTACAAATCAGGTAATGTCTTAGTTTCACTAATAATAAATAAAAAAAGAAAGAAAGAAAGAAAGAAAGAACAAAAGAAAGAAAGGAATTGTTTGTGGTATTACCATTTAGAACGTGTACTATAACACTTTTGGAGTTGAATTCTCCAGATGGTGCACAGGTGTAGTTCCCTGAATCAGCTCGAAGTGCATTTTGGATAATAAGTGTACTAGCTGTTTGATTATCCTGTACATTAATGCCTCCTCTTTGCTTGTCGTAGTTAATCATCCTTTCATTACGAAACCAGAAAACAACAACTGGTGGTATTGGACTTTGCGTTATCACACATGTTAATGTGATACTACTTCCACTCTGTACGTAAATGTCTGGAGATCCATTGATATTTACTTGTGGCACTGCAACATAAAACAAGAGAATATTTTTTAATTTGGAGAACACAAATAGTAAAATAGTAAAACCATAATTAAATTTTTCTGTTTACACAAAACTAAACGTTGTAATAAAAAAATTTGCCATACAGGAAATTACAGATAATAGGTGAAAGTCCTGTAAAATGTAAGGGTTTTTTTAAAAATTAATTAATTAGAGAAATAATAATTGGTGACAACTCTGAGCATTAAGTTAATAAAATATGAGCTTGTGGTAATTCTCACTACTGTATTTTGAAGTTCAAAAGTATCGACATAAGCTTGAACTCTACATATGATTGAAGAATGCTTGAGAAAACACAATAAAGAGGTATGGAAAATAAACAGCATCAGGTGACAACAATTTTAAATGGCGAATTTCGAATTTGTCATGAAAATGTGATTAGCTGCTACTTGTGTGCCGGATCAATCACAATGCTTTTTTTGTAGAAAGTTATCTCGGAACCTACCGTATCACCTTGATATGCAGCCACGGCAGCAAATTGTTTTTTTTCGATGTCAGTTCTGGCAGCAAAACTAATTAGCCTTGAACTTTGGCTTGGTTTAGCTTAATGTGGGGTGGGATTATCGAAAGAACTTCGTCATTTGGGGAAAAGGGGGGATATGCAAATAGGTTGCAATATCCAGGTTGAAATCCTAGAAGGCCGGTTAAGAAAATCCGTTCCAACTGAACCTTTTGCGGCCCAAAATGCAGGGAAAATTTAGGGGTGGCAGTAAAACAAGGGCAGCAACTAATTTTTAAAACTTTTGTTGAGTTTCAGCACTAATTCAAAGGCAGACCCTATACAAAGGCAGCTGCAAATAGAGGCAATATGCTATATGACATTTTAGGAATAATCGATTTTTTTTACATATCTGCATTTGCTTAGCTGTCTAAGGTTGTATAATACGGATAGTAAAACATGGGGAGTACAACATTAACTACCCACAGAAAATCAATTGTAGGTTATTATTATACAAACAATTGGTGACAATTGGTGGCTTGGACCATCATGGCTGCAAGAACATAATGACAAATGGCCACTCACAGCCATGACAGAGATGGGTAGAATTAAGGTAATGGCAGAGAATGAGGTGAAGAGATCAACAAGAGTTCTGGCTACAAAAACAACACAATAAAACTCAGAACGAATCAACTGTTACACACTCTAAAAAATAAAGGTGTAAACTAGGTGTAAAACCTTGATTTGCTCCTCGACTGCAGGTGCTTAATTGCTCCTTTGATGGTGCGATTTGTCACCTATGATGTGGTGCACCTCTTAGCAGAAGTACTTGACTTCATTGGTGCAAAATGAGTACCTTTCAAGGTAGTTACAAATGTCATGCTCCCATAGCATGGAAGAACAACAGCTAGAAATAAAAACATGCTCAAAATGGAAGACAAAAAACGGGGTCATATCACAACATTTCTTTGTTCGAGTAATTTCCGACGACATCACACACCTTCTGAATCCCGACCTATGGCCAAAGGATGTTGTAGTCCGTCCGTTCAGAGGAAGAAACCCCGAACTCATAAGTCGAGACAATAAAGATAACACCGTAAGCGACACGACAACAAACACCACACACCACCAACAACCAGAATCGCACAAAAATACTACTCCACTAACGTCGGCAGGGAGGCCTAGTTAAAGTCAAAGTCAATAAAAATCGACAAAGAAAACACCGGATGATTAAGAGGAAAATTGTTTATTTAAACGCACGATCAATGTTCAATAAATTAAACGATATTGAATGCTGGATAAAAAGTAATACCCCGATCATTACAGTAGTGACAGAAACTTGGTTAGCTCACGAAGTCAACGACGAACTAATTAATATTACAGGCTACAAACTTGAAAGATCAGATAGGAAAACTCGTGGAGGTGGTGTAGCCTTTTACATTCGAGAGGATATCGAGTACAAAGTAGTGACAAAAACATCCCAGAATAACTTTGAATATATCCAGATACAAGTTCTGTATGATAACTGTGTAGAATATTATCACGCTATTTACAAATTAGTGATCTTCTCGAATTTTTAATTCTAACAGTAAAAAACGAATACGACAATTACGACATAGGAGATTTTAATGTAAACTTTTTAATCAAGAACAGGCAGATTGACGAGATCCTACAAATATGCAACGGACTAGGAACCATGCCGATAAATAGTAAACCCACACGTTCGACTAAAGTAACCGTGACTTGCATACACCAAGTGTTTATTCCTAAACATTACAAAGAATTTAAGGTAGATCATTTTAGTAGTGATAAAATTGATCATGATATTATAGTCATAGAAATAAGTAGTAAACCGACTAAAGACAGACAGGAAAATAACCACTACCAGATAACCAACAAAAGATCCTTTGATAATGCTGATTGGACACAGTTTAATAACCTGTTATCAAATTATGACTGGAGTAATTTTTATGCGGCACCGACCATTGATGAAATGTATGACCTTTTTCAACGAACCTACAGTATGTTGATGTAATGAATACACTCATACCAGTAAAAAGTACCTCAGTGAGGTCAAATCATAACATAGGTAAATCGTGGTGGACCAAAGAACTGAGTGACCTTAATAAGCATAAAGGTAATGCCTACGTTAAGAATTTACAAGAACCTAGCGAAAATAACTTACAACGATATAAAGAAATTAAACGACTTTACAAACAAGGTATACGTAACAGTAAACGTGATAAAGCCCTAAAAACCCAAAAGACAAATTTCTGGAGAATTGTTAAGAATGAAACTCATATGTCAACACAAATATTGAACCATCATCAGTACAAAGCATACACGGAATTTTACAAGAATCCCCTAACTATTGACAGCAAAATGAGTGCCTCAAGTATTACGAAAATAATTACACAAGAAACTCTTCATACCTTCAAAGCTATAAACTTGAAACAACTAAAAACCGTTATCAATAGTATCAAAAGCGAATCAGTAGTTGACAATGACGACATTCCATTATTAGTGTGGAAGAACGCAGACCAGAACTCACTAAATCGACTACTTTATCTAATTAACAAGATCATTGAAAAATCTGAGTATCCCAACGCCTTAAAGAGAGCCAGGATTGTTCCTATTTTTAAACGTGGTGACGCAAACAATATAAAAAACTATCGACCAATAGGCATTTTATCCCCAACAAGTAAAATTATAGACTTGTGTAGTCTTTGCCAAACAAAGAATTACGTTGAGAAACTATTACCTGACAATCAAATCGGCAGTAGGAAAGGTGTGTCACCAATTACCCTATTGTTAACCTTAATAATACAGATAGTCGAAAAAATTAACAATGGATATATTGTCAGCCTAACGAAAACCGATGTTGAGATTCAAATTACAGCTTGGTCACTACAATTCATAAACAACTGTAAAAAACAGAAATCGAAACTGTGGGGTTACCTATCTACAGAAGAAATTAGAAGGCAGAACGTCCTTATTAAAATGATACAACCCATTCCTCGACAACGACGACATATTACAGATAGGTGGACAACTGGAACATTCAGACGTCTCCTACAATAAGAAAACACCCCACTATCCTTGAAGGAAAAAACCACTTGGTAAAACTGCTTACACACAAAGAACATACCAGACTATACCACAGGGGTAATCAAGTGATACTAGCAGAACTTCGTCAAAAATTTTGGATTCTGCATGGAAAAGCTACAATTAGAAAAGCAATATCTGCAAAAAACTTTGCACAAACCCGGGCAGTGAGATAAAAGCTCTACTACAGCAGAGAGGATACGGTTCACAAATCCAGGCAGAGAGATATAAGTTCCACTACCAGTAGAGAGATAGAAGCTCGACTAACAGCAGAGAGATAGACGGTCCACTACACTCTAAAAAATAAAGATGTAAAATAGGTGTAAAACCTTGATTTGCTCCTGATGCATCTCCCATGAATTTTTTTGTGTTTGCTTACCTAAAACAATGTCTTTTTAAGCTCAGAGCCACTGCAGTCAAGGGGCTTTGGAAAGTTCTGAATGAGGATTAGAACAAAGTAACCCCCACTGACATCAGAAAAATTTTTGTATCTTGGAAAGTAAAATGTAGTATGATAGCATATGCAACAAACAAAACAGATTTATAGAAAACCTGTAATAAGAATTTAAGCAAATGAAAAGTTTTTCAGTGAACACCCTCTATAAGAGTTACTTTTACTATGTAATATTCCAATTGGACAAGTCATTTTAAAAAATATGAAATAATTTATTTTCATTTTAAACATTTTATTAATTATTGTACAGCTTTTACTTCATGCAATCTAGCACTGGTGCACAAAATTCATTAGGATTCGGTTGCCTAGCAATGTTTGTAAGCAAATAGAGCCAGCCATCACTGCTAAATCACCAGAAAAGAAGAGTGGAATAATCTGCCGTAAAATGGGGCGGCTTTGAATTGGCATGTTACTTTGGCCACATTTTAGAATTTTCTTATTTTAATGTATAACTCTGTTAATAAAGATAAATAAAGCTTAAAAAATTGTTTTAGGTACTTTTAAGTGTTCTCTATTAATGTAACAAATTATGTTAACTTATGTTAACAAATTATTTCTAAAGATAAATAGATTTTTCACAAAAAATTATTTCGTGGGGCTAGAAAAGCCACATTGGAAAAAACTTTATTTTTTTCCCAAGAAATCAGCTAAGTTGCAGTAATAAGATGATCCCAATGCACACGTGAGCAATGAGCTCATCAGTAAGCAATCAATGCACAAACTTTTGATTTTTAGCACCATCTGTGGCTGGACACTTCATTTTAAAGTCAATCAGATGACAACTGGGCACAGGAGAAAAAGGACGTCTTACTGTGTCGTTGCAGCCCTAGAGAATTAGATCAATGCACACAGCTTAGACATTGGTCTTAGCTTTTAGCTGCACTTATGCACTAGCAACTAGGGAAATTGGATGATACTTGTGTAATCTAGCGTCGAACCCTTTAAAATATCTTCAGTAGCCTCTTCATCCACAATAGCCACGGGTTGGACCATTGCCTACTTCACTTTACCTTGTGCTGAGAACGAACTACTTACGTGCCGTGCCCTCACTTATACTGACTTTAGTTTTGTTAAGTCTCTAAGATCGTCAACCCTTTCTTTACATAATTTATAGAAAGTTAATCCCTCAACCTTCTATAAATTATGTAAAGAAAGGGTTGACGATCTTGCAAAAATAGTGGCTGTATTTGCTTGAGAACATTTAAACTGGAAGAGGCCTGTAGCCTTTCCAGTTAATGCATACATCCCAAACGTCAAGACCCACGTGCAGCTATCTTGCAACCGAGGCATGTGACATTCTTATTTTTTCATTTGCGACAGGATGCGGGGATAATTCTGTTTTTGTTCTGTCAAAAATTTTTTTCTTTTGATTTTCAGCAATTTTCTGACTGAAAAAAATTTGGGCTTCAGGGTTAAAAATCTCAAAATTGAGTCAACTTGACCAATTAACATATTTTTTGCAGGAAATGAAATTGCTTTAATTTTTATAATAAAAATTAGTGAAGTTACAGGAAGTGACTTCCCAGAGTAGTAATAGCAATCTACTGGGTTATATTTTTAGCAATAGTTTGCACAATTGAATTTGTGTTGGCTGTTGGAGTGATTGTATTTCTGTAAATGTGAATAAGTGAGTGATTGTATTTTGGAAAGACTTAGCTTTCGTTCATGTTGTATATTTAGTGGTTGAAGGATTATAAACCCTTTTCATTGACTTAAGGGTTATAAATTACTTTCCTTTGGTCTAAGAATTATAAATGCTTTTTTTTCAGGTCAGGGGATTATAAACTTTATTCTACAAACTTATTTGCAATAATAACCCTAAAAGAGAATAAACTTTTACATATATGTAGAGTAACTACAATATTAATTAATTTATTTTACTCTTGTTGCTATATATTTAAATCAAGATGAGCCAAACGTTTTTCAACGATTATGGCTTAATAGAAATAGAAGGCTGTGACAGCCATTCACATCCACACCTAGGATGCAAAAATTACTTTGCACCTTTTCCACAGGGAGTAGGGCAAAGTCAACTACATCCACCATTAATAGATTTAACACTAGTATGATGATTCAAACCCGACCCCATGTCCATGAATGTGGCTACACTCTTCGAAATAAAGGTAGAAGAAGGTCTGTGAATAGGGACAAATGAATAAAAAGGTCTAAAATAGTATAGGTTTCTACTACGGAAGGTCTAACATTAATTTTAAACCTTCTGTAGTAGAAACCTATACTATTTATAGACCATTTTATCCATTTGTCCCTATTCACAGACCTTCTTCTACCTTTATTTCTAAGAGTGTACAAGACATGATTGAGCAGCCAGTGCAACGGAGAATATGGCCTCTGTTATGGAAAGAGTTCTTGATCCTAATGTCCTATTGTTTAGGGGAGTTAATCATAATGTTGGAAATTTAGGTGGTAAACACATTAATCCTAATCTAGGCGTTGGGCCCCAACAAACGGGTGCTTCTTGTAACATTTTTTTTCATACTCCAGGCTGCTCCTTTTATTCCTTCACCTGGTACTGTATAGCTAGTATGCTTTCAGGGTCAACCTTCTTCTGGGATTGGGTTTCCACCTCCACCATCTCAAGTCCCTCTACTGGCAGATGACACTGCTGATGGAGATGAGACAATGCCTACACCTGCAGAATTCTCAGATGATTATACTGTACACTCACAAAAATAAAAGGTCATTTCACAACCTTTGAAGGTACAAAATACTTGTCCTCATTTTGCTACCTATAAGGAGTATAATGGAACCTCTATTGTAGGTGTTTTTATCTACCTTGTACAAAGAGTTGTGATTTTGTGACGCATGTAAACAATTGTTCTTATCTGTCTTATGTTTTCTACAATGATATTATATGTATTGTTCTTGTTGCATAGCAATGTTGTTCGGTAGAGAAGCTCACAGAGAATAAAAGGAGTTGCTTTTCTTTCTGCTTTATCTTCTGCCCAATTTTTATTACCGGTTATTTGACAAAGGTTATGGGCCCAGATTTGGACGCTTGAGTACGGTAATTACTGCGAACTGTCACTACATATTTCAATCTTTTAGTGAACTTTTGGGAATTTTATAAAAGTTCAAGAAAAAGAAGTTGAATGGAGGGAACAGTGGAAAAAGCTTTCGGAGTAAGGAAACTGAAGGGGAGTTCAAATTATGAGCCGTGGAGCTTTTCAATGAAGCTTGTCTTAGAAGAACAAGGCTTATGGAAAGCAGTGGAAGGGCAAGATGGCGACGGAACGCTAGAAGAAATTCTAGCAAGGAAAAGAAAAGCCTTTAGAGTTTTGATCTTATCAATTGAGCAGGATTCCTTGGGACCAGTAATGGGGATGGAAGATCCAAAGGAGGTGTGGAGTAAACTGAAAAAGAAGTATGCACCTGAGAACAGATGTCGGAGATTCGCCTTGAGAAGGCAATTTTTCACTGCGAATATGAAAGAAGGTGAAGATCCACACACTTATTACGATCGTTTAGTCTTGTTAGAGACACGTTTGGTACAAGCTGGTGGCCAAAAACTGGATAATGAATCATTTCTCACTTCATTTCTGTTGGGTTTGCCTGAAAGTCTCAGTCATGTAGCATCAACGGCAGAAACTATACCAGATGCTGAATTCACAAGAGAAAAAGCTTTAGCTTTAGTGGTAACAGAAGCAGACAGACTCAACATGAAGAGAGATGCTGTGATGTCAACAGGTGATAATATTTTAACATTTATGGCATCCAGTCGAAGTAATGATGGGAACACTGATACACAGAGTAATAGGCATCATCGCAGATTTCAGAAGTCCAAAAGTGACAAGAAGTCAGTGAAATGTTTTGCATGTGGTAGATTTGGTCATTATGCAAACAGATGTCCAGACGTGATGAAGTCGGATATCCAAGATAATGACAGACGAAATACAAAGGCATCTTGTAAAATGGCAAATAGGAAATCCAGTGATGAAGAAGAAACATATTACGCCAAGCTTGTATCTTCAGACGACATCGAGCAACAAGGAACCTGGATATTTGACACAGGGGCCAATAATCATATCTGCAATAAAAGGGAATTATTCAAGAAATATAGAGAAATAAAAGGTTTTACTGTAGAATTGGCAAACGGTCAGAAATCCAGAGTTAATGGTCGTGGTGAAGTAGATCTGGAAGTTCTACAAGGAAACAAATGTGCAACAGCAAGTTTGATAAATGTTTTGCACGTAGAAAAATTTCCCAACAGTATCATATTAGCTAAAAGATTGGACGACGCCGGCTATTCCTACACTGAAAAAGAAGGGAGAATTACTATTCGAGATAAACGAAATAATCCTGTAATGGTAGCCAAAATAGATGGACAAGGGTTATACCGTCTTGATGTACCAAATGGACAGCAAGCAAAAGTCTCAGTTGCCATTACAAATGATATAATGACGTGGCACAAGAGAATGGCACACATTTCTTTTGGGAAGATTAAGAAAATGGCAAACACCAATTCGGTGAAGAATTTGGTATTGACTCATCGGGGTAAGACTGATGACGTATTTTGTGAGTCATGTGCTTTTATGAAGTCCAGAAAGAGACCAATTCCAAGGAATCGGACTAAGAGAGCAACACGACCTTTGGAAGTTATTCATACTGACATATGCGGGCCATTCCCAACATCTTTGGGAGGCAAGAGGTACATGATGTCTATGATAGATGATTTCACAACAAGGATGGAAGTTGCTTTTCTGAAAAATAAATCTGATGCAGATGACACGCTGATAAAATTTGTGACAAGAGTTGAGAATCAACTTGATTTAAAAGTAGTTTACTTGCACAGCGACAACGGCGGAGAGTACAACTCTGAGAAGTTGAAGGCATTTTGCAAGGCTAAAGGAATAGTGCATTGGTACACTAATCCTTATTGTCCCATGGAGGATGGTGTTGCAGAGCGATTCAATGAGACTGTAGTTGGTCTGGTTAGGGCACAACTTGAAGAATCGAAACTACCACCATCATTTTGGGCAGAAGCAGCCGATACTGCGGTTTATGTTTTAAATCGAGTTCCGTCCAGTAGGAGTGGACACGAAGTGCCAATTACTCTCTGGTCGGGTAGAGTTCCAAGTGTTCATCATTTGAGGCCATTCGGAGTCACATGTTACAGACACATTCCAGTACAAGTTCGTGGTGGTAAATTGGAGACACGAGCTGAAAAAGGCAAATTCTTGGGATACCAAGCTGATCGTACAGGATACCGTCTGTGGAGTGTGGACAGGAAGAAAATTGTCAGCAGTCGCGATGTCCTGTTCAGAGAGGATGACTACACTCCACTAGAGGGGCTGGCTATTCCACAAAACTCCGACTTGGATGACTTTGCTATTTTTCAATTGACCTCCATTTTCGATAACGTTCATCGTCTGGAGGGGGATTATGTACGAGTTCCAGCAGTCGATGAAGTTCTCGTAGATGAAGGGATTGAGCAGATTCCAACAATCGAAAATGAAGAGATTCTTGATCATGAAGAAGAGGTTGGACATATTCCAGCAATCGACAATGAAGAGAATCTTACACATGAGCAAATCATAGCAGTCAGAGAAGATCATGTTGGAGCTGTGACTCAAGGACAGAATGATCAAAATGTTGATGATGAACAACTTGATGATAGCAATGCCAGTTTCAGTGGGTGCTGTTATCAGAATCAGGGAAATCAGCAGTCTGCATCGTTGATTAAGAAAACTGATTCTAGAGACAAGAGTAAAATTACTGATGAGAATAAAGCACATATAAACGATCCAAGATACCTCAGGTCAAAAGGGTCTGCGCCTCTTCTGTCACTTCTAGCAACAAGTATTTTGGACCTTCCAAATCCGAGTAATGTTGCAGAAGCTATGGCTAGTGAAGATGCAAACGAGTGGAGAAATGCTATGAAGAAGGAATATGACAGTCTTATAGGTCATGGCGTGTGGACAGTTGTTAAGTTACCTGAAGATCGAAAACCGGTGAAATTAAAGTGGGTGTTTGTTCTCAAGAAGAAGGCAGATGGGAGTATAGACAAATATAAGGCAAGGCTAGTTGCCAAAGGTTTCACCCTGAAAGAAGGGGTCGACTTTTTCGAAACATACTCTCCAGTAGTCAATTTACCGACTCTTTGCATCTTATCAGCTTTGGCAGCTGAACTTGGTCTGATAGATGATCAAGGTGATGTGGAAACGGCTTATCTCAATGCAGACTTGACTGAAGAAATTTACATGGATGTTCCTGATGGTGTTGAAGAGATTGGAATAGACAAAAATGAATTAATGAAATCTGTCAAAGGAACAGCAGTTTGCTTACTTTTGAAATCTCTATATGGCTTGAAACAATGCGGACTTATGTGGAATGAGTGTCTCGATCGAGGACTGCATATGGAAGGTTTCTGGCGATTACCATCTGATGCTTGTGTATATTTGCTTCATACTTTGCACGGACGAGCAATAATGGCAGTTTTCGTAGATAACTTAACTATCTTTGCAGAGAATCAAAATACAATGAAGGAGACAAAGTCTAGAATCCAACATCAATTTAAGATTAAATTCGAAGAGAATTTAAATTATCTTTTGAAGTTACAATTTACTCGTGGGCCGAATGGAGAAATTTTCATATGTCAAAAGAGTTATATTGAGAAGATATTCAAACGTTTCGGAATGACCGATTGTAAATCAATATCGACACCTATTGATGTAAGCGGTTCTGTGGATACGTTATTGATTGGAAGTTCTTCAAGCGCTCAATCTAATCAAAAAGGTCAAGAGAAGTGTTTTCCTTATCGCGAAGCTATAGGAACGTTGTTATACGTGGCGAATGCGACTCGTCCTGATATCAGTTTTGCGGTGACTTTTTTGGCACAATTTTGTAATAGTTACAACGAAATACATTGGTCGGCGGTAAAGCGAATTCTACGCTATCTGAAAGGCACAATTAATTATAGATTGATGTATCAACGTACTGGAAAACCATTACTTGCGTATTGTGATGCAGATTATGCTATGTCAAGCAGTGATCGCAAGAGTTTTTCAGGAATGGTGTTTTTCTTTGGTGGTGGTCCTGTGCATTGGAAGTGTAACAAGCAGTCTGTTCAAGCACATAGCACCATGGAAGCTGAATATATTTCTGTATCTTTGGCGGCGAAGGAAATCACTTGGATGCGTCATATCATCATAGAGCTCGGCTTTACATCATTTATAAGCGGTCCCAAGACGATATTTTGCGACAATCAAGCCGCAATTTCGTTTGCCAGATCCAGAGTTGAAAAAACAAGATCTAAACACATTGATGTTAAACACCATTTTGTACGAGATTATGTTGGCAGCGAAGTAGTGGATCTGCAAAAAAACTAATTGCGCCTGCAAGCAAGGGGGTTCCTTGCAGGACAAAGGGCGCACATGTGTCCCCTCCCACGCACATCCCCATTAAAAACAAAAATTTTAGGGGCGAGGCAATCGGTGAAAAGGAGACGGCTCCTCCTTTGAAACTTAATGAGTTTAGTGCCCATTACTCAACTTCTTGCGGGGGTGCACGCCAGCAGGTGGCCACACCCTTGGAGAAGACCCCCAATCACTCCAACCAAGGTCGAGCTCTAATTTCACAAAATAAACAAGGGAAAGTGAACGACCTAATTTCAACAGATGGAAAGGCCAATGGCACAATTTTTTTTCAAAACGACTTTTTGAGCCTAATGTGGCCGAAAAATTATTTTCAAAATTACTGCGGGAAATCGACTGGGAGGAACAAACTATCGTTGTTGACAAAAAGCGAGTTAAAGTTCCTCGCCTAATTAAACTATTTGGCAAGCATGAGTACACTTACTCACATTCTACATGTGCGCCTGACCCTAATGTCCCCCCAACTCTACAGCATCTGAGGGACATTATAAACAATCAATTCAGTACGCATCTTAATTCGGTTTTGCTCAACTTATATGACACCGGAAAACAATCAATCAATTGGCATAGCTTGACTAAAGCTGAGGGAACAACGAGAGACAGCTTAATTGAAAAAATAAAGACGAATGGGCTGACCATTGATCAACTAACCAAAGAAAAAGAGACAACAGAAAAATATTGTCAGGATAAAGAACTAATAATTGATCAGCTGAATAAGACAAGGTTGAAAAATGAAACAGGAGTAAATGAGTTAATGGAGGAAATTGAGAAATTAAATATTGAAAAGGAAAATGCATTGAGTAGTACAAAGACTGTT
>JAQGAS010001616.1:0-17043 GCA_034686365.1 Pachymerium ferrugineum
AAATTTAAATAAAAAAAAAAAAAAAAAAAAAAAACCAATCAGGTTAACAGACTGGACAGCATTTCCAGATAGTACAACCGTTACTCAACTTCGTGGATAACTTTATCCCCCAGCCCATAAAAAAGTTTTAATAAGCAAAAATCAGCAAATTGATGCATTAAAAAAAAAACAATAAATATAGTGGTCGTTTAAAATGACTAAAATAACTTTGATTTTATTTTTATTACACTCTTTATCGTGTGAACAAAAATATTTCATGCACCATTTTTGTGAGTGACTTCCCATTGAGTTATTGAGGATAGTGATGGTACAAGTGTCGTTATTATAGATCAAAGAAGTTAACCTACTTATAGACTTTTCGGACCATAACTAAATGGGCAAAGTTCTAAAAGTTGAAATACCTTAATTTTGGCCTGAAGTTGATGCCGGTCTCTTGCCGAGTTGGCGTTTCCTGGTGAACTGCGCCTCCACAACGCCAAAGCGATGGAGGCGTAGGTGAAAATGAGACCGAGCAATGGTAAAAGGAAAGTGACGACGAAAACGAGTGCCATGTAAATACGAGATACACTCAAGTTGGCATCTGTATCCTCGCTCCATTGCTCGCTGCACTCGTAATATTCTTCTCCATCCCATTCGAACCTCAAGGCACGGCTTACAATGAGTTGAGGCGAAGACACTGCACCCGACAATGTCCAGATCAAACCCACTTGAAATAACGCACCGCGCGTCTTAATCCAACGCGAGTGCAACGGGGACATAATGGCGTAATACCTAGAAATAAAAAAAAGCCAAAAATAAATAGAAAAAATCATAAAGAACTTAGATAAGTAGTCAAACATAGATAACTAGTATTTGCTGTTACTATGATCTCAGGTAAGAAATACGTATAAAAAAAATCTCATGTCCACTTCACTAAATGCCACTTATCAGTTAATGTTGGGTGAGTTGCAACTGCCACTCCTCAGTAGCCATAGTAACGGATACGGTTTGACCACGGACAGGAATAACCTTAAAAGAGGATGCCAAAGAGGTGCCGGCAAAATGACGGACAAAGACGGTTCTGTTTAGCTTCCTGCAAACGCTTTTGGTTTATTAAAGTTTTACCTGTACTTCAACTGAGTTATGGACGACCTTGCTTGCACAAAATTACTTTCTTTCTCTTGGACTAAGATTTCATTTTAAAAAGATTACATTTCTTGCCACATTTGCAACAAAATAATTTGGGGTAAGAAAAAATCTATTGATTTTTGTAAGATTTTTTTCCCCAAACATGCAAAAAATCACTTCTAGCTACAGAAACACACCTATAAAAATGGCATTGTGAAGCCAAGCAAACTTTCCAAGTGTAACACCATCAAAAAGTGAATAAAAACCATGACAACAGCACATATTGCAGCTTTGATACAACAACTCAACAGTGATACTTTATTGTAAACTTACCTGTCTAATCCAATGGCCGTCAAAGTGTAAACACTAGTTGTAACACTCATATGTTGGACGAAATGGACAACGGGACAAAATCCAAGTGCAAATACCCACTTGCCCAACATGAAAGTGGTGTAAGTAAATGGAATAGAGAAGATAGCTAAAGTGACGTCTGTGATTGCTAAGTTGATGAGAAAGATGCGGAGTCCTCTAGACGACCGTTTTCCCGTAAGGAGGACAACGATTACTGTTGTATTGCCCACAAGTGCCAAGGCAGTAGTCAAAGAGTAGAGGAAGATGAGGATCGCCTGACCTGTGGCATCCACAGCCTCCATAGGAGGGTAATCGTAGTCCCCTGGTAAGGTGGCGTTGTCGTCGTCGTCGTACGCAGCCATCCGCATCAGTGAGGCTGAGTGAGTAGAACGCGGAACGCCACACCTTTTTATGTCCAAACTCAAAGGGGTGAAAATATTTTGTTCGAGAACGTGGCGCCATCTGTCGTTTGTAATTATTTTCTAAGTCTTCAACTTTTTTTTTTTTTTTTTACGTGGAATTATTTTTTTTTTTTTTTGGTTATTTATTTATTTAATTTCAACGAGAATGGGATATTGTTTTTTTTTTTTTTTTACTGAATTGTTTGTAAAGTACTTTTATTTTTTGAGAAGTTTTTATTTTAAGAGTAGTGTAAACGACCGAATGAAATGTTTTTAATTTATTAATTGATGTATTTTTTTAAAAATAAAATAATTAATACAAGAACGTAGCGTAACTAATGGGATTAAACGTTTGTTTATCATATATTTAGAAAAAATCCGATATGACGGAAGTTACTTAATGGACCTTAAAGCGATTATACTTACAATCTCAAGTTAAATTCACTTTATGCATCATTTTTCCGTCCGGTTAGCATAAACTTCCCTCTGGTGTAATTTTTATAAAACTCATACCTTGTTTTAAATTGGTTCGAAAATGTGGGAATTGTATATTTTAGCAATTAAAAGTTGTACAATACTGGTCAACAAACTTGATTGAATCGCAAACTAAAAAATTTTATTTTCATAAACAGTTAAATTTAGACATGTCAATTACACGTCTTATAACTCAAACAGTAGATTTATAGATTCGTGCAATTTAAACACCGAAGATTTTCTTTATTAATTAATAATTAACAACGCCACAATTAAAATCTAAAATGTGCGAATAGGCCGGCTGTTAAAAAACCAATTACACATGTTCGCTCATCTCTCTCTTATTACGGGTTCAACAGGTTTAAGTCCCTAACTCATTCAATTTACCCATGAAATATGCAAATAAGCTTTGAGGAAATGCTGTATATTATAAAACAGTATTTTTCATTTGAAATTTTGGAAGTTTAAAATGAAAAAAAAAAAATAAAAACAGCAAGTAAAAAAATGGAGTTATATACCATTTCGGTATTATTTATTTCTAGAAAAATATTAATTTTTTTCAAATTTTTAAAATAAAATTCACTCCGTGATCTGTTTTCCGTTTTCAATCGGGCCTGCACTTAACCAACCACGTGATAACGGGGATTCCCCTAACGGCATCGTACACAACCTCAGTTTTAATAGTTACTTCGCATGCCTCAACTATGAAGAAACGTGGACGTTTGGGGTTAGAAAGTTGGTTGAAGAAAAACCTAAATGAAGAGACCTACCCCCAGCAGCTATGGTGGATAAACTTGGAAGAGCAAAAATTCGCGCTCAGGTGGACACATGCTTCGTGCGCTTCCTATGATCCGAAAGTTGACTCGAAAGTATTCCGAGCTTGGGCCGTCCACACAGGTATAACAGCCTTCTTTTATTGCATTCTTCAATTAACATTCACTCAAAAATCACCGGAGTCATTAACAGAGAATTTATAGTTTTCCCCGTCTTTTTTCATTATTTTATTCCATTAATCACCAGTTATTTTGTAATAACTTTTTACTAAGTTTTATTTTCTTCATTATTTTTTTTCGAATTTTATTTTAAACGTTCCCTTTACCTAAAATTTGTCTTTTTGCATTTTAAAAACTGTAAAGTTAACGCTTAAATGTTAATAGCGTTGTGTCATATTACATCAGAAATTTTGTCATCGTCGAACGCCCCAAGTCATACATCCAGGGGAAAAGAGTAGTAGTTGTTCCTGTGTCACTTGACTTGTGTCACGAGTGTTTAGAAATTATGATAATTTGCTTCTACTATTTATAAACAGAAAATCGTCATGTGTTGCAAGGTTCATATAATTTGTTTTTCATTTGATTTAAAGATTTTGCTAAAAAAAAGAATAAGAAAAGTCTAATAAAAAAAGCGTATGTTATTATTTAGTTAAAAACTCAATGGCAGCTCAATTTACTAGCGCTATTGGGAAAAGTCCAGGGGAAAACCCAGGGTTAAAGCAACAACCTCTCGTTTTGTGGATGTATGATTGAGAGAAGAAATTAACATCTACAATCATTTTAAATTGCATTTTTCGTTCACTTACCTTGATTGCTAAGAAATCGTATTACATTACGTAACATTTAATATGGTTTAATGATTTTTTAAAAGTTTTTTCCCGTATCTCTTCATCCTTTCGTAATATCTTGAGTAACCTGTGAAAAAGTGTACGAAGCAATCAATTGGGGGGGAAACAATTCCTAGCATGTCTTTATGTTACGCGCTTCTTACACAGCAGGATGCTGCCATAGCTAATTTAAAAATCTCAACATTTAGTTCCAACAAACTAAACCGACAAAAAAATGATTGGTTTAAATTTTTCCTCCCTTATTTGTGGTTGCAGCTTTCCACTTATTTTGTTTTTAAAATTTGAGTAAACAACTTAATTCATTTAAAATTCAGGGATGTAGCATGCACACAAGCAACCTGATTTTCCCTAGGTTTTGTAACTTAATGTAACTACTGCCACTTTAAATTAGTTATCGGAAACCTTCATTTAGTTCAGTATATTCACAGTTGACAAGTTTTTCTGTATTGCATAATAAAAGAGCTGGATGAAAAACTTTGATTTCAACTGAAACGGTGTTCAGAGAACACAGGTTAACCTTTAACGATCAAAAGTAATAAAAAAATGTAGCCTTAAAAATGTGACTACAAATTAAAAAAAACGTAATCAATAAAAACTAATTAATTTTATACAACTTCCTACACGAAATAAAATTTGGTATTATTTTAGCTTTAAACTGTAGCAATGTAAGGAAACATAATATGAAATATGAATATAAAAAAATACGGTTTCCTCCTGATCACAGCAAGTTTTGTAGCAGTGGGATAAAAATGTCATTTGGGATTAACCATTGAAAACAACAAACCAACTGGCCCTGATCTAGCCCTCCGTGGAAGAAACTCCTTCTCAACATCTTTACCTCAAATTACGCGTTATATACGTTACGTTTTCATACATACACAGAAGCCATATGATGAAAACTGTTAACCTTCACCTCTTCTATCAGGGGATTTGTAAAGAACCCAAAAGCGTTAATACTTTTTTTGCAGTTAGCTTCTTTCAACCCCAAAATTTATTAAAACATTGCACACTTCCATTTCATTAAAATGCATAAATAAGCTATTACTACTTAATTTTAGAAAGGTCTGTAATGCGGTTTTTACTATTTATAGAAAATGTAAAGCCTGAAGATGATGCCAGAGTGTGGAAGGCGACATTTAGATGTGCGATGGCTAGTGTTCCATCGATTGAAAAGATTGCAAAGTATCCTGGGACTAGGTCCGAACCTGCAATTATAGTTTTCAAATTTTTGGAAAATTCAAAAAGTCTTAAGAAGAAACGGAAGAAAAACGGAAAAAAGGGGCAAGGGGAGAACGAAACGACAAATGAGGCTATTGAACCCTTTCAATATCCGAAAGATTACGAAGAGGTTGCCATTGCGATTGAAGGTTATAATAATCAAGACTCGGATTTTTCCTATCCAATGATTACGGATGAGTGGATGGATATGGATTTTTCTTCTATTCTTAGCGCATTCAATTAATAATCATTTATTTTTTTATTATGTATAATATCAAGAACGTTTAATTATTCCGTTAATTATTTTCAAATTTTATTACAAATTGTTAACAAAAATGTTTTAATCATGTATAATTTTATCTTCTATAAATAAAGGATAAAGTTCATAACAATCTTATCTATTAATACTTTGACAAACAAGTTACAAAATATTTTATTCACTTATTATTTCATTCATTGATTCTATTAGATTTCTTAAACCGAATAAAAAATTATCGTCAGGTAAGTCTGATGGTAAACAATGAACAAAGTCGACTAACCGTACAGAAAACACAGGTTTTAACGATGATGAGTATACAAACAAAAGAGAAGTAGCATAAAAATTGAACACTCGTTGGTGTAGACACCAATCATAAATTTTTTGTAGTTCTATTAGGAATAGACTTGTGATTTCTTTACGTTTCAAATGGTTTTCACCAAAAAATTTTCTGAGCACTGAAAAAGGTGTCGTAGAAATAATTTAAGTTACCAGTAAGAATAACGCGCGAAGCGCTATTAGTTTTACCTTCTTTAATCGTTATTATATTCAGTGATTTTCCAAACTTTTTATCGTAAGCGTCGTGGTTACCCGTTTGTGAGTTGTATATCTGCAATATACAGAACGTTTTAGACAGACGTCGAGAAAGAAACTTCCAATTAAGGCCGTTAATGACTAACAGTACAAGTCTACTCCAGCATTACCTTCATTCCAGTTATACAAAATCCTAGCGGTATTTTGGTCATTGCGTATTTCAAATTTTCCCGCGCCTTCTTCTCGGCGCTCGCACCCGGTTCACTAGTGATACGACCGATCTTGACATCCATGATGCTCGCGTTGTCAACACCGTACGTCAAGTTTTCAAGCTTCAAATATTCTAAATAAATAAGCAGGTTAATAGAGGTGAAATAACGTAACGTATTTAAATTACTAGTTAAAGTGTCATCTCGTTTGTCTCGAAGACACCGAATCCCATAAAACTTGGGTACAAAACGCCGCAAGGATAAGACGATTGGATCGGAGCAGCTGCTGTCAAATACACGTTGGTAAAATGACAACTCGTGGTCTTTATTCACCGGTTTGAGTACAAATTTTCCATCATCTTCCTCTAAAAGAGCTAAATTTAAATGTTTTTAAACATACAGTGTTCAGAAAATTTAGGTAGTCATTGAATGTACTTACCTAAATTTCTTCCTATTTCAAATTGATGACCCGCTGCTTGTAGTCGCATAGGCCGGACATCAGCAGGAGTGTCTGTACCGTACTTTTCATTCATATGAGACGGAATTGTATTAGATCAAGCCAATCTGACCATCCTGGATTTCCCCATTAAGAGTGTAACTAACTTCCGCGCAATACCTTAGCTTGCACCATATTGTACTTACTGCCAGCATAATGCCAATATGACCAGAGCTTCCCTGATTGAGCATGTGTGGGTGGTGAAGTTACATAATGAACAAATTAATATGTAGGACACCAATTTCTTACTGAATGACCTCTTAAAATCTCTAAATGTATCGCATAGTTAAATTTTTCTACCAAAAGATTTTAAATCTTATGGTATGGAAAGTCACGAGAAATTTTTTTTACATAATTCAAGACATTATATAAAAAAAAGGCATTATAAAAGTTTTTTGTTTTTTTATGAATCACACAATTTTAATCATTCTGCTTATGGCAAGTGACGATATACTTCCGTTTTCAATCCATCGAGTGATGACGTATTAGGGGTGAATAAAATATCGAACAATAAGGCATTGATGCATGCAGACCGCGAGACCACGTGTAGCCACGCTTTCCCACACTCCGTGAATGGGTCGCGTGACGTTCACGCGTACAAGTCACGTAGGAAAAATGCACTTGCTTACTATATACCATTTTATTCCTATTGTCAACAGATGGATCCAATTACTACTTTCTATATCATTCATTTTCATGTTTCCAAAGTTCTCATCAAATTGATAACACATGCAGCTGATTCAACCTTTTCAACTGATTTGATATGATTTCTGAGAAATACTCAGATATCTAAACCAAACCTTAATTTTTTCATTTTTTAAACACTTTTTTTGTGTTACTTGCCAGTACACTATTTGTGTTACGAAGATTTTTAAAGCAAATATTTGTGTTTATATAACTGAAATGGCCAATTGCTTTTAAAAACACGTTGCAATTAAAAATGAAAAAAAGCAGTAAAGTTAATGAGCATTTTTCATTATATTTCTATTTTTAAAATGCAGTAAAGTTCATAAAATCTTTACACTATCATTGCAATCTAGATGAGAGGCAGAGGACCCTCCAAACAGAAAGGTCTATTCACACGGTATATCCTCCCTCCAAGAATACCGCAGTTCCCACGACCTGCTCAGTGAAATACCTATCATAATAATAATAAAAAAAAATATAACCTCACCTGTTGGAAGTGAGTTGAAGTAAAATTAAAATTCATAGATCTAAAAATTATTAATAACAGCCCTCCACACATTGACCTATATAATTTTTTTTTTAAAAAAATTGCTTATAAAAATCTTGTGACCGAATTAAAAACAACGGAAAGTTCTTGTATACATTAATAAAAAAAATTATCTTCACTAATTTCATTAAATAAAACTTTCTCACGATGCCTGTATGCAAACAAGCATCTCACATGGAGAACCCTTGTGGACGCTGGCAGTGTTGTCATAGCAACTATAATTCTCTCTAGTGGTGGGAGGGTTGGCCATAATTGCTCGAGCGGTGGGTCGGCGTGCGTTCACACGCCTGCCCACCGTGGGAACGGCATCCGTCCGGATTTAGAGGGCGAGCGCCGAACGACGTTCACCATTCAGAGAGGGACCGGCAGTCCACACGCACGAGCACGAGACCGAACACGCGACTATGAAGCGCAATCTTAGCGATAGCGAAGTGGATGATGTGTTTGACGACGATTCCAAAGGGTGAGGAAACAGTCTCTGACCACTAGCTTAATATGCACGTGTAGTGATTCTTCACCAATTACGATATTGACACGTGTTGATATTGGATTATTTCATTTTTTAAATGTTTATCCTCTTCCTATTACAGACCGTCTAGTCAAAGTTCGGATTGTCAAATGCAGAATCGTAAAAAAAGACGCGGGGTATGTTCTTTAACTTTTTATTACCGTGACGCAATGCGTAACTCTTCTTTTTTATTTTCTTTAGTTAATAGAAAAAAGAAGACGGGATAGAATAAACAGCAGTTTAAGTGAATTGCGTCGTTTAGTGCCTGCTGCTTTTGAGAAACAGGTAAACTTTCATTTTTTTGCATGACCTTTTTGTTTTTACTACTTTTCCTTTTTGTTTTTTTATTTTTTTTATTTTTGGCATGTGTTTTTTTTTTGCACTTTACTGATTACTTTTCTCAATCGTAGCACCACAGTGCCGACCTTGCTCTTGACGTAAGAAGTCTTCTCTCTCCACAGGGTTCTTCCAAGCTTGAGAAAGCAGAAATTTTACAAATGACTGTTGATCATCTGAAAATGTTGCACGCTAAAGGTAAATTTTATTTCTCAAGATTTCTGGAAAATTTTTTTTCGTATTGCGTCGTATTGTGGGTTTTTTTGCGCAACTAACTTGGTATTAAAAACCTGTAGGCAACTTGAGCGCTTAATCTGACAATCGCCCGCTGGAGGCAGAAACGGGAATCGCGGCACAGTTCCCATCGTTTCTCGTCGACAAAAAGAGCTCGATTCATGTCCACCACCTTTTTGTGTGGGTAATTAACTTTTTTTTTGTTACGCTTAAAGGAAATAATTAAGAGTAAACGATGAAACCAAAAAGGTGGTGAATTTAAGGAAATAATCTGCTGCACTTACTCACAAGGCTAAACACAACAAGTTCCAAATAGTTAGTAGGAAATTAGTTGCAAATTAAAATTAAAAAAAAAAACAAAAACGAACTTTAACAAAGGAAATATTAAAGGAATTAGGCTATATGGTCGTTTGGCCGAAATTAAATTTTTTTGGAGACAGTTAAAGTGTACTTGTTTACCTTAGGCATGAATAATATTATTATATAGCTCATGGGAGAGTCTTAATTAGTTTGCTTGTCGGTGAAGCAAAACCAGGAAGCATTAATTTTGATTTTTTAAAGTTGCGATTTGAGAATAATTTACTTTTCTATATAAAATAAAAAAAGTTTTCAGAAAAATTTGCAAAGACTTTAATTTTTTTTTTTTTTTTAATTACATAGGGTTAGATGCTTTTGCTTGTGATCCCCACAAATTCGCCATGGATTACCACGGTCTGGGCTTCCAAGAGTGTGTTGCAGAAGTTTCACGTTATCTTGTCAGCATAGAAGGCATGGATGTGCAAGACCCTTTGCGCCTACGCCTCATGTCTCACCTCCAGTGCTTTACAGCCCAACGGGACTTAGTGAATAAACCAACACATTCCAGTTGGGTGCCTTTCAATTCTTCATCTCAGTACTCCAATCCTTTCCCACACATTCCTGATCAACAATCAACATCACTTGGACCATCGATATTTACCTCCGATATTCGTGGCCAACATACAATGCCAAATGATGATTCAATGGCTATGGGTGGGAATCATATGAGAATGTCAACATCAGCAAGTGTGGGAGTGAATGCTGTTGGACCTCAAATGTCTGGGTCTCAGTATCCTGTGAGTTTAAATATTAGTACTCATTGTTTTCCAACGTCCTCTCAGACAAATTATAGTCCAACTATTACAACAACTCAACCAGGACCTTCAGTGAAACCTTACAGACCTTGGGGTGCTGAACTTGCTTACTGACAAGAATCTCACCGTTAGTCAGGAGGGTGAATACATCTCAACCACCTTCCTGATTGACGGTGGGAGGGAAATTATTTTGTGCGGTTAATCACAGTGTCCATCAAGATGGTGCAATAATTTTTTTTTGAAACTAGTCAGTGGATTTTGCAATTTTTTTATTTTAACAAAAATAGTTTATTTAATCAAGTTTGCAATTTAGTTCCACGGATATTTATTTTTTCGATGAAATTAATTTTTTAAATATTTTTGTAGTTGTTAGTTATGACTGTAAAGGGTTGCTTATTGCAGTGAAGTCTTCCTATTATTACACCGTAATAAAAGTTACATTGCCTAACATTTTCTGCTATAATGAACTAAGCAGGAAATTTTTTTCTCTAATTTTATAAATCAACAAACAAAAAAAATAAACGGCTGTAAATGTAAAAATAAATAATCATAAAGAAAACCAACAATAATGGATCAAGCAGAAGATACTGCCTAAGATGCAGTCGCTGCCCTGAACAGACGTGACATCTAGCGGCATTATTAGTAACCGTAATCTTTTGATAAGGAGCGTCTTTGTGCGGTGTACAGCATTTACCACTTCAAATGTACGAAAGTTAGTTTGCTGCTAACTAAACACAGGTATTTAATTTTACATAGAGAATAGTATTTAGATTCACCACCTACTTAGTCACAATGCTTTTGCCGTTTGAACTATTCAGATAACCGGAAAAAACATTTTCCTTATTCTTCTGTAGTTACTATCTTCTTACGACAAGGACCTGACTATGTCCGAGATAAAGAAAGAAGCCGAGACAGAATCAAGCGTTTCGTCAACTTCAACTGACACGAATACCCGCGCTATCAATGATTCGTTCAAAAATATTCTGAGTTCGGTTTTAAAGACAAACCTTGGCCAAGTGCTGAAGAGTCGTAGCTGTGAAAAGGCCGTGGGTAAGCCAAACGATGGAGACCAGCCGGAAATTTCTGATTTAGCAAGCAAGTTAAAAGCTGCAAGAAATGATGAAAACAGTACTGACGGAAAAGTAAAGAAAGGAAACACTGCAAGAAAAACAGTTCGAGAATCGTCAGAATTAATTTCATCAGTTCGATCACCAACTAAAAGAAAAATGAGAAAATTCAAAGGTGGAACTTACAATCTGTCGATAAAACCAAAAAGAAGTACTAAAAGAAAAAAGACGATGGAGAAATGCGATAAAGAATCGAGTGAAGCTGGAAGTCATAAAAGCAATGACGATGAAGATACAAGTGATGAAAGCGAAGGAACAAATTCTGATATGGATAAAGGTTTGGCTTCAACTATTGACGGTAAAAATTCTGATCAGAAATATTGAGTCATTTTTTTTAACTTAATCGTTCATTTCAGAGCTTATTGCTACACGCCATCACAACACAGCAGTCAAGTCTTTTGATCGCTCAAAAAAATCATTATCAAACTCGTGGATGAATATTGAATTACCAGCTAGGGATATTGTAACACCAGTCTGGCCAAATAATTCAAGTATATTGATATTTATATCAGTTTTTTTAAAGAAACAATAAAAACTTTTTTAGATGATCTAGCTAAAAACACGTGGTACAATTATGGCAATGACACAACCCACGATCCAGACGTTCCACCTATTGGAGCTTCCCCATTGGCGTCAAATGGCGATGTCGGTTTATCTTCTGTAATTTGAATACAAATCAAATATCAATATAATAAATTGAGTTTGATTATTCCATTTTATCTGTTATAGAGGTTTTTAACAATTGGTTTTTCTTAATTATAGGAAATTATTCTATGCACATGTCAAGAAAATGTATCGATTCCGTTTGAACCAAATACGCAAAAAGAGCAGTTTTGTCAAGCTGTTGACTGTATTGATGATCGGGTAAATAGTTTCAATCACATCTTTTTGAAATAAAATAATTCAACTTTCATTTTAGTTGGTTGGTTGTTGCAGCGTTGTAACAAACCAGTCGTCAATAAGTCGACCTGGCCGGAAAATTCCGTTCTTACCGATGTGCACTGCTCATACAAAACGATTAAGCGCGCATCATTGCTGTCCGGGATGTGGTTTGTTCTGTACCCAAGTAAATACATTTTCCCAGTTTTTTATTGAATAATCCACAACACAATCTTTTTCTTAAGGGGATGTTCATGCGATGTCGCTCAGGTGTTACAGGAACAATGCATTTATTTCATGAACGTTGCTGCACCGTCTCAAAGGACGTAGCATTATGCCCCCATTGCGGCAGTTCCTCAGATTGGATTCATGTTCGAACTCGTATTAATTCAAATAGACCAGTAACGTTTCTGACAAAACAACCATCCATTAATAGGCAGTAATTACATTATAAAAAATTTACAACTTTAAACATTTTATAACCTTTCATATTATAATATTTGTAGACCGTCTGCAAGAATGACAATTAACAGGGGAAATGAAGTTGTTCCAAAGCAAGCTGAAAAATCGACCAATGTTCCTAGTGCTAGTTATAAAATAGTGGAAACTGGAAAAGAGATATCATCAGGTAATATTTTTATTTATCATTACAAAACATTTTAAGTTTCATTCATTAATTTTTATACATAGATGGGTTACCAATGGGACCAGATCGTGTTCAACTGGAAGCTTTACTTGTTAATTTATCAATTGAACGCCCTATGAATTTGCGATACACAATTAAGAGTTTTTATAATGCAGCCAAAAGTGGCGATGTGGAAAAAATTTTACATATGTTAGCAATGAGCTACAATCCAAATCATAAGTTTGAAGAGCATGAAAATGAAACAGCTCTTCATGCCGCATGCGCAAATGGGCATTTAATAACTGTTCACGTACTACAGCAGGTGCTGTCATAACAATTTTTGGAATACTCAATTAAACTAACACGTTTTACAAATTTTAGGCAGGAGCCAAGTTAGATATTATGGACAACAAAATGCGCACGCCATTGATAGCTGCTGTTGAAAATAAACAAACTGTTATTATCCGATATCTGATTAGAGCTGGTGTAAATTTGGAATCACGGGTAAAAAGTTCATTCATATTGGTGTACAGTTTGAGTATTACGGATTTTATGTATTTAGGGTGAAGATGGGATGATGTGTTTTCATATGGCTGCTAAAATGGGTTATTTAGAAGCCTGTCGATGTTTCATTGAAACTGGTAAATTGAGCGTTAATGTCTTGGATGATGGTGGATGGTCCTCTCTCGTTTGGGCGTCGGAGTTTGGACATAAAGACGTTGTTCGGTTTTTGCTTGACTGTGGTGCTGATCCCAATATTCGAGATAATGTAAAAAAAGTTAAATTTAAATTAAAATTTATGTTTATTCAATGTTTAAATTTTTTGTAGGAATACAATACGGCTTTACATTGGGCTGCATTTTCGGGTGGTTCTGAGATATGTGAACTTTTGCTCAATAGAGAATGTGATCTGAGCGGTGTTAACGAACATGGAGACACGCCTCTGTAAGAAAACGCAGTTACGTTTTATCATTTTATAACTGTTTAATTTTTGGTTGTTGATAGGCATATTGCAGCAAGGCAAGATAATTATGATACAATAATGTAAGAAAGAATGTTAGAATATTTCCATACCCCAGTATTAAATTTATTTTTATAACAGGTTGTTTCTCACTCGCAATGCTGACATTAGTTCTCAAAATAGGGAAGGTGAAACGCCAATTATGGTAAATAATCTGTTGTAATAGGTCTCCTTTTATTATTATTAACAATTTAATATTTAGTGTTGCCCTGACGAAAATTCCCAATCGTGGATGGCATTAAGTATGAGTCGACAATTGAAACATTTTGCCCGATCAAGTATGGGTAGATCTGAACACATGTTACATAGGTAAAAAAAAAAAAAAATCATTTGTTTTAGGGTATTTTAAATGTAATTTAAAATTTTAAACTTTACAGAGATATTACTCATGGAAAGGAATTAACTCCAATACAATGTGTGAATGGTGTAGACGATGAACCATTCCCAATCGATTATTTATATATTATTGAAAATTGTGAAACTGCCGCTCTTAGTATCGATCGGTGCATAACGTCATTACAAAGTTGCACGTGTGAAGATGATTGCTCATCTAATAATTGCGTTTGTTCATCGCTTAGTTTAAGATGTTGGTACACCAAAGAAGGCAGTTTGCTTCCAGAGTTTAATTTACTTGATCCACCAATGATTTTTGAATGCAATCGTGCATGTCGATGTTGGAAAAACTGCAATAATAGAGTGATTCAACATGGGATGGTGTAAGTACAGTTTTACAATTTTAAATTAATGTCATTGGCTAATGCTTGATATTTTTACAGAAGTCGACTTCAGCTCTTCCGAACTCAGGGAAAAGGTTGGGGAGTTCGAACATTGCGTGATATTCCTCAAGGAACATTTATATGCGAGTATGTTGATGACAATTTGATATCTTGTTTATTGTTTCTGTAAAATCTACAATTTTTTTTTCGTAGATATATCGGAGAATTAATATCGGACTCTGAAGCTGATCAACGTGACGATGATTCCTATCTTTTTGATTTAGATAACCGGGTAAACAAGTTTGATTAAAAATCAAATCAAGTTAATTAAAATTTTTGCTTTAAGGATGGGGAAACGTATTGCATAGATGCTCGTTATTACGGAAACATCAGCCGCTTTATAAATCATCTATGTGAACCAAACTTAGTACCCGTAAAAATTTTTGTCGATCATCAAGATCTTCGTTTTCCTCGCATTGCTTTTTTTAGTAGTCGGGATATTAAAGCTTACGAAGAATTAGGGTAAAACAACCGACTTCTAGCATGGATGAAAATAATTCCCAATTATTACTTCTTTCAGATTTGATTACGGAGAAAAATTTTGGATAATTAAGTACAAAACATTTACCTGCATGTGTCATTCGGAAATGTGCAAATATTCATCACATCGCATTCAAGAACTAATTGAAAAATATCAACGCAGACAAAGAGAAGATGTCGATGTGTAGGACTAACTTTCACTGTCTAAACCAACCCCTTTTTTAAAACATTTCTTATGAATTGGATAAGTATCTCATCAAAACCATCATTATTAAATCTATAAAGGTTGGCAAATTTTACTTTTTTTTTGTTATTACTCAATCTTGGATGAACGTATTATCAGGTGTATGAACTCATTTTATGTTTTATTCATCATGTTAGTCAGTTTTAAGTCAGCCGTATTAAATTCTTCCAAAATATGTTCCCTTTCTCTCGATTAAGCACGCTAAACCAGAAAAAAAAAAACCTTACATCATTTGAATGATTTTTTTTTATTACATGAGTACAAAGTGTCTTATTAAATATTAAGATGATACTAAAGATGGGTTGGGGGTAAACTAATGCAAATGTTCGATCCCATAATTCACAAATTGGAAAAGAGAAAAAAACTAAAGCAGTACATTTTTACAAAGGCACAGCCTTCGAATATTTATAAATTATGTGAATACAGCTGTAGAGTATGTGATTAAACTCATTTGGCAGTAGATGAGAAATGAACTTTTTTTGTGCGTTTAGATATTTTTTAAAAAAAAAAACGAAATTATTCATCTTAGCTGAGTGCTAACCAGATGTCACCGTGAATGGGCGTGTGGAACCAGCACCGTACTAATTACGCAATAAAAATAAAACGTTAATATTTCGTGTATATTTCGTACAACTCTATTTACCGCAGGTGGAAGTGTTCTTCTTATGTGTATCTTTGGAGTTGGAACTGGCATTTTAACGAATGCCTACGGTGTCAATTTATATTTATTATAATTTTTTTTATAAAAGTTGATTTAAGTCATTTTATACCGTATTTTGCATCTTGTAAGAAGGGTAAGCCCTACTTAAGCAGTTGCCTTCATTAAGATCTCCACCTGTCAATTGTAATTCAATTGCTGGGCAAGGGCTGCCTTGTTTGGAAGATCCACTTGGACAATCAGTCAGCGCCTCAGAGTCGCGAGGATGTGAATTGACCATTTTTAGAAACAAGATCCTATTAAAGGGGTTAAGTGTCATAACCTCATTATCTATATTTTATATAAAATTTAATTAGAATATTTCTTTAAAAAAAATTACCCTCTGGCAGAGTCCCAGAAGTATTTTTCTCCAGTTACATCTTCATCTACTTCGGTCAATGAATTGCCTGCTTGTATAAACCCATTTGAACTTTTTAGAATAAAACTTCCACCTGGTGGTAAACAAATTCCTAATCTTTGGCTCAAACCCCTGGAATTTAGAAAAAGTAAATTAAAATAAATATAAAATCATAGAAAATAATATTTACCCTTCCAATCCAACTCCAACCATACTGAATTTATTTGGTATTGTGCCGTTGAAATGTACAATATATGTTAAAACAGGTGTTAATTGAAAAACAGTGTGCGTGATGCCTGGTTGCGTTTCTACGCGTTCAGGCTGATCATCTCTTGTTAAAAATACTTTGTAAGGTTCGACCGCAGTTTGCCAAAAGAAACGTAGCTAAAAAAAAAAAAAACGTAAGTTCACATTTAACCAAAAATCTTAAAAAGCAAGTGTAATAAATAGATAGTGACGTCACTGCTTTCAGTATTATGACATCATTCTAATACAACATGGACGACTCGTTAAATAATCAAGACCACGCTGTGATCAAGACATTAATTTACCTTAAAATAATTATAAGGGCAGACTGCTGTGTTCCAACTATTATGGATTGCGCAATATTGAGAAACAACGAATGGGTTTATCCTCAAAATTGTACTATTTGCAACTCCGCTAACACTGCCGTCCGTATCACGAAACGTGTTCGTACGTTCTCCATCAGTTTCGCCACTCGTTACATCCAAAACGTAATTGCCTC
>JAQGAS010001617.1:0-17041 GCA_034686365.1 Pachymerium ferrugineum
TTTTTTTTACTTTTTTATTTGTAATGTCAATTTTTTTCAAAACCTGACTAAATTAATTCATGCACAATATTTTTAACGAAATTTTTTGCAGTTTTTTTAACAAAAGGTTTTTTTTTTTATTAAAAACAAAATAACCACCACGAAAGTTTATCGCAGCTTTGCTGTTCTTGTTCTATTGTTTACACCGTGACAGGCATTACAAATTGTTGTACAGAAGTGTAAATGAGTGTAAATTTATCTTTTACATGTAATTTTTGATGGAATAGACCCTTTTAGGTATAATTACACTTTTTTTTAACGATATCCAGATATGAAGATTGAAAAAAATGAGGTCTGAATGTCCATTTTAACTTTGCACTCATCCATTACCAAAATGAGACAACTTCCTCGAACAATTTGTCCGAACGCCACCTGGGGGAGCTGTCACCCCATTTAAAAGAAAAGCAGTTTTAAGGTTCGCCCTCTTCATTTGGTGCTCGCACGTGTCCTCTGGTGTCCTTGTAACATGTCACTTGTTATCTCCAAAATCGTCTGTCACCGATCGACACCAGATGTCTCGTGGAAGAATTTTTTGGTGTGGCGCTCTCATTGAATTGCTAACCAAAGTGAAACTTAGTCATTAGTTGTAATCTGTATATTAACTCGCTTATTATGGTAATGGAAAAATATTTTGATTCTTCTTCCGTGTGTAAGGTTAGCGTACCCGCCCACTGGAGTTCTTGTAAGGAGAGGAAAAAATGGGGCTACACTTGTCAGCCTACCGTAGGAAAAAAAGATGTAGGCGGCCAAGTGGATCTAATCACTTCGTTTATTGTTCGTTTGTGATTCAAATGTTGTAAATGTCAAAAATGAGATTGGAGGATGAGTTGGGAGTTTTTTGAAGGGCGTTTAAGGAGGTTTGAATGACGTTATGGGTTAAGGTTTAACGTTATTGAGGTTGGGTAAATGAGTTGTAGTTTGTTTTGAATGAAATGAAGTTTTGGATTTATTGTGATGTATTGAATAAGCTTCCGTAGGCCAATAATATTGATAGTGATGTGCATGTGTCAAGTAGTGTTTACCCTTCAATAGATTCGTTAGATTTAACAGAAATTTCCCCAGATTTAGAAGGGATTTCACCAGATTTAAGTGAATTTCAATAGATTTTTATAGAAGTTGCAATAGATTTAACCAGATTTCACCTGATTTAACAGAGATTTCAACGGATTTAACAGATTTCAACAGATTTAAGTGAATTTCAATAGTTTTTTTTGGATTTTTTTAGTGATTTCAATAGATTTAACAGGATTTTAACAGATTTAATAGGGATTTCAACAGGTTTAGGTGAATTTCAATAGTTTTTTCTAGATTTTAACAGAGTTAACAAGGATTTCACCAGATTTAGTAGGGATTTCAATAGTTTTTATATAGATTTTTCAGTGATTTCAATAGATTTAACTGGGATTTCAACGGATTTAACAGAGATTTCAACAGATTTAAGTACATTTCAATAGATTCTCTTGGATTTGTACTGATTTCAATAGATTTACAGAGATTTCTACAGGTTTTTCAAAGATTTAGATATTCTTACAGAAATAGAATTTCAATGTCTCCAACAACAACAGAATTGAAAGTTGACTTTTTTAAACCCTCACAATTTAATAGAATATAAATTTAAATTTACAACAACAATCTGAACGCATTTTTCACCACAACCAATCAAAATCTAAACTCCAAAAACAAAAATCTTTAGACACCAAAGATTCCAAAATCCCAAAGCAGCCGCACTCCCTTTAATCCACTCTTGCATCTCTAATTCCACGAACCACTCACCTCTCATACTCAATAACCCAAAACACGGTGTAACCATAGCCACCCACAATAACAACCACCCACTCGCCACCTACCGACAATCAAACAGAACCCTAGCAAACGACAAAAACACAACCAGCGAAAAAAAATTAACCAATCGCAAAACGACTCCTTATAAACTCTCAATCGATTCACTACCTACCCATCCCCCCATTCAGTACAAACCTTCACCACAAGGGGTATCGATTTAGACGTGCAAAAGACCCCCCTAAAAATTCCACTCCGTTTCTCCCTCACATTTTCCAATGCGCCCGTCCAATGCTTAAGTCAGCATTCACTGTGAGCGGCCGCGGCTTCCCGGCCCAACATCTCCCAACTAACCGTGAATGAGTATCCCGGACACCTGGAATCACTCCTTAAGACATCCAGATGGGGGTTGTTTAGAGTTGGAGTGAAAAACGCAGCTGTTAAACTAGAAAAAAAACCCAATTTCCCCCACCATTTTCCTACGTTTTTACACGCCGCCATGGAGGTAGGTCTTTGCTCTCTTTCGTGTTCTGATCGATTCCGTTTATTGTTTTAGATATTCAATGGAATTTTTCGTTTCGTTCGAATCACGTTTTATTAGACCATCGAACGTGTTTTTAATGATATTCCTTCTGCATATGTTTAACCTGAGGTTTAATGCAGAGTTGGACTTTATACATTTTTAATGATATACGAAATTAGGGATATTTTTTCATGTAAACTCATTTATCACGAGTTGACCACGACTTTCACCCTGTGCCATTTTTGGGTGTTGGGTTTGGTCCCGATGGACTTTCGCCCTAGTGTCGGATTGTGGAAATTTTTTTTTTCACCTTTTCGTGGTTGATTATAAGTGTTTTCTTAGCACGTATTTTTCTACGGTAATGTAATAGTCAACCTTCATTTTTTAAAAGTTTTTAAAGGTGATTTGATTTTGGTATAAAAATAAAGTTGTGGTGGGAATCGATGAATCAATAAGTGAGGACTGGGATTTATTAATAAAGAGGGAGTTGCTTATTAAAAGAAGTGTAGGCTGGCGTCTAATTTGATATGAGTGTCACCAGATGGCGCAATTTGTTTGTTGCAATAATGGCGGCGAGTGCTTCGATCGAATATTAAGATGTGTAATGTAACTACGGTGGCCTGTGGTTAACAGAACATTGTGCAATTGCAATGATGTTTACTAAAGAAAGCGTGTAACACACCAAATAATGTTAAAATTTTAGTAAAACCAGACTCGAGCAAGAAACTTTAAAATTCATGCCTCATTTACGTTTATTGAGCTAAACTACGTGCAAAAATTTTTTATATAAAACACAAGGTCATGTTAAATTTCCAAAAAAAATTTCAGAAAATGAAAATCGGTTAAGTGAATCTTAATTTTTTTAGGGAAAAAAAAACTTTTTTACAACATTTTTTTGTTTAAATTTACAGTTAGTGACATTTTGTACGACGAGTCTGCAACTGCCCAAAATGCCGGTTCGTCGCGGCACAAACGGATGGTGCAGTTGTTTCAGTAACAACGAACCGCCGGAAATAACTTACAAAGTTGTCGAAAATGGAGGAACACTTAACCTACAAGCTCTCACACCCACCCAACCAATGCCGGACGAGGAAGAACTCAATGCCAAGTTTGCGGAACTCGTTGTACGTATGACACTCACACTCTATTGTACTATATTTTTAATTTTATTACCTGTTATTCTATTATGACATAATGTCAACACGTTACACACCGTTTATTATGGCGATCTTCACAATGGATGTAATTATGATGTCGACTTTTGTTTTATTTATTATCTGACAGGATGAATTGGATTTGGCCGCGCCGAAGAGGGAAGCGATGTTTAACCTACCATCGGAGAAGAAATGGCAGATTTATTGCAGCAGAAAAAAGGTTCATACGTGATAAAATAGCATTTTTATGACATTTTGAGTATTGGGGCGATGAGGTCAATGATGTGACATCAACAATTGTAATTAATATTTAAGGATTATTGAAATTGTTTACGTCACTGGGATTTATGAATGGGATTTCATTTTCGTTTATGAATTATCAATTTTAATGACGTCGTGGGGTTTAGGGTCAAATGTGACGTCATGATTTATACTTTAATGGCACAATATTTTGAAAGGACTTAAGTTGGGTTTAGTATGTGGTTTATTAGGGTTAATCGGTATTTTTTGTCTGACGGAATGGAATTTAGATCACGTAAAAGAAGTTTCATACGTAAACCAGTGGTTATTAAACTATATTTAGTTGTCAGAAATAAAAGTCGACGCCCTCGATATTAGATTGAAGCAAAAAATTTGACCGTGACTTATTTTTCAGGGAATGAAAATGCATGGAAATTAAAGTGTGGTGATGGGTATGGGTGCAGCCATGTTTTGTTTCAACCTAGTGACATGAACTTGAACTAAAATAAAATCATTTACCTTTCGCCTACATATATTTTTTTTTAAAAATGAGATTTTGTGCAATTTCTGGAAAAAATTTTTGTTTAAAAATGGGAAAAATAAAATTTTAATGTTTTTCAGGACGAGCAAGAAACTTGTTCCACTAGTTTTCCCGATTACTACATAGAGAGAGTGAATGCCATGTCCATGGTACGTGGGTCAAGTTGAAACCGATGAAGCAGAAAGTAACCATATATGACGTGAAAAACATCTTCAAGATTTTTTTTTCTATTTACAGTTGCTATTTCCTCGTGAGGAAGAGGAAGTAGCTGTAAGAACTAAGTTAATTGATGGATTGAAAACTGCTTTACGAACCCAACCCAATAGGTTAATGAATGCAGAGATTAGAGGGAAACTTTTAGAATTAAAGTTGAATATTTTTATTTTCAGTTTTGTGATGAGGTTTATAGATTTAGACGGATTGTCATGTCTGTTGAATTTTTTGGGTAATATGGATTATGAAACTGCTCAAAGTAGTATTCATACTTCGATTATCGGTTGTGTGAAAGCGTTGATGAATAATTCGGTAAGTGAATCTATTAAGTTTAAAGGTAATTTAGTGTAAGGTGTAGTTTTATTTGTTGTCGCTAGATGGCGGAAAAATTTAGTTTTACATTTTGTCACTAGATGGTGAAAAAATTTAGGCTTAACCTGTAACGTAACGTATTCGGGACTGTTTGATTGACTTAGACGAGCACCTCGACTACGTTATAAATTTAAAACTGACCTTACCTAATAAATCTTAACTACGTGTGTCTAGTTCCGCAAAAATCTGTTGTAACAAATTGTCAACGGTTTTTTTTTTTGTAGTTGTTTGTGTTCTTATAATCTAACCTTGTTGCAGAATGGTCGAGCTCATGTACTGGCTCATCCAAACAGCATCAACATCATTGCTCAGTCTCTTAATTCGGAGAATATCAAAACGAAAATCGCTGTGTTGGAAATCCTCGGAGCCGTTTGCCTCGTTCCTGGCGGCCATCGAAAAGTTCTCAATGCGATGTTACATTATCAGAAATTCGCTTGTGAAAGGACGCGTTTTCAAGTCAGTAAAAATTAGTTATGAATCTTTTTATATCTTTAATTCGTTTTAATTACAGACGATTATCAGTGATTTGGACAAAAGTACTGGCATCTATCGGGATGAAGTGAGTCTAAAAACCGCCGTCATGTCATTTATAAATGCGGTTTTAAATTACGGGCCTGGACAGGTGAAATAAAAAAATATATTAGAATTGATAAGGAAGTATCGTTAATCTTTTTTGTTTTGTAACAGGATCATTTAGAATTTCGGGTGCATTTAAGATATGAATTTTTAATGCTTGGTATCCAGCCAATTATTGATAAACTTCGCAGTCATGAGAATTCCACTTTGGATAGGCATTTGGATTTTTTTGAAATGGTGCGCAATGAGGACGAAAAAGAAATCGCGCGACGATTTAATCAGGTTCTGTATTTTTAATTTTAACGTTGGGAATGTTTTTAAATGAAATTAATTTTGTGTTGTTTGTAGATTCACGTTGATACGAAAAGTGCCACCTCAATATTCGAAGCGTTGAAAAAGAAAGTGAGTCACACAGCCGCTTATCCTCATTTCATCTCTCTACTTCAACATTTTCTGCTTCTTCCATGTGAGTTTTATTGTATTGAGGTTAAATTTTTGAATGATTAATGAGTTTTTTTTTTTTTTCAGTTGCTAATAATGGTGGATGTCCCCAACATTGGTTATTAAGTGATAGGTTGTTACAACAAGTTATATTACAAACTGAGGACGGGCGAAATTTTGATGTGGCTCCTATTGAAATTAATGTGAAGGAAATTGTTCATCTGTAATTATTTTTGATTTCGTACGAAATTTGAAATTGTTGTAATTTTAAGTGTTGGGTTTTAGATTAGCCAAAGAAGAAGAATTGACAGCTGCGAAAGAGAAAGCGACGAGGCTTGAAAGAGAGAATTCAGATTTGTCAACTAAACTTGCAAAGAAAGAGCAGGAATGCGAGATCAAAACGCAAGAAAAAGTAAATTTTTGAGGAATGGCACCTAGCGGAAGAAAAAGGCAGTTTCTCTGCAGTGCAATGAAATTGCAGTTTTAATTGCAGATAAACTGCACATTTTTTTTTCCTGATGGGATCATCTTGGATTAAAGTTTGAAGTGCTAATATTGACTACATATCGATTAATATTTATCGATACTTGTCGATTTTTTATAAAAGATTTTCTTCCTGGATTTACTCCAACTTTATTTACTTTAATCCAAGACAGTCACTCATTAAATTTTCAAAACGAGTTTACATTGACAAGTTTTCTAATTTGTTTTAGGAAGACATGCAATCTTCATTGAACAAAGTGAAGGCGAAACTCGAGAAAGAAACAGTGGGCCATCTGGAGGCGCAACAAAAAATTGCCGAATTAGAATACAAAATTAACGAATTGAGTCAACAACTAAGCGGAGAAAAAGTCGAACGGGTTCGCCTCGAACAATTAGTACAAGCCGGTAGTTTACCAGACGACGCCAAAGCTGCTGGCCTCATCACGGTCAATTCAACATCACTGACCAATTCCGATGATGGTGGACGCCAAAAACTTTTGTTAAACAAATCTGGTTGTGATCAAAATTCAGGCTCTTTTCTCCCACCACCTCCTGGCCCACCGCCTCCACCTGCACCTGGTATAATCTCATAATAAAATTTGTTTAAATATTGCTAATTTAATTTTTCATGACAGGTCCCCCACCGATGCCGTTCTCAGAACAGTCTCAGTCGGTGTCTCGGACGTCAGTACAAAAGAAAAATGTTCCAAAACCGTCGAATCCATTGAAATCATTTAATTGGTCTAAAATTCCCGATTCGAAATTAGATGGAACCGTTTGGAATGACATGGACGATGCGAAACTTTACAAAGTTATGGATTTGGACGATTTCGATCGAACCTTCTCCGCGTATCAACGACAATTGGTTAATAAGAAATATTTATTTTATAATTTTGTAATTGACTTTTAATTTTTTTTTCTCTCTCTCATAGGATGGATCTGTTGAAGATTTGCGGACATTGGGAAAAAATAAAACCAAAGAATTCTCGGTGATTGACGGACGCCGGGCACAAAATTGTACAATTCTTTTATCCAAATTAAAAATGAGCAACGAAGAAATATGCAAAGCTATTTTGGACATGGATAGTAAAAATCAATTGCCCAAAGATATGGTCGAGCAGGTAAAAAAAAAATGAAACTTTTTAATATTGTCATTTTTTAAATTTTATTTTTTTTTAGTTGCTCAAATTTATTCCTAGTCAAGAGGAAAAGGCTCTGCTGGATGATCACAGCTGTGAGATTGATCAAATGGCGAGAGCTGATCGATTTTTATACGAAATTAGCCGGTTAATAACTTTTTTAAAATGAAAATTTTATAAATTATTACTGATATTTTAAATTTGCAGAATAAACCATTACGAACAAAAGTTAAGAAGTGTGTATTTTAAAAAGATTTTCAATGAACGGATTCAGGAATGTCGTCCTAAAGTTGATGGTATAAAATTATAATAAATAGGAAGTGGATGATGAGATGTTCATTTTAATAATTTTTTTTTGTAGCTGTTCTGGAGGCTTCCAAACAAGTTCATCGAAGCAAACGGCTTAAAAAATTATTGGAAGTTGTTTTGGCATTTGGGAATTACATGAACCGTGGGCAACGAGGAAATGCTTCAGGATTCAAGTTGGCGAGTTTAAATCGATTGGCAGACACCAAGTCAAGCATTAATAGAAATATCACGCTGCTTCATTATTTGATTGAGACGTTAGAAAAAAAAGTAAAAAAATATATATAAATTTCAGCTATTCAATGAAGCTAATAATTTGAATATAAAATTTTTTTTCCAGTTTAAAGACACGTTAAAGTTAGAAGAGGATTTATCTCACGTTCGGGCAGCTGCAAAAGTCAAGTAAATAATTAGAAAAAAATAAATGTTCGGGATCATTTACATTTTTTTTTTTAAATAAATTTCAGTTTGGCAGATATGGAAAAGGATATTAACATATTGAAAACGGGTCTGCAAGAAGTTGAAAGGGTAAAATTTAACAATTTAAAGGGACAATCAACTCTTTTGACAAGTTGATTATAGATATCGGTTTGTAATGGTGTTTATGAATTATCACAGAATTCAACGTCATCATGTGACTCGATTAAACCAATCACAAATTTGTTATGATGTGACGATGGGTTGTACTTCAGCAATTGAAAAATCGTCGTCATAATAATTTTATTTTGCTACCAAGCGCGGCTACAATAAAAATGCGAGTAGAAAATTGAACTTAGGAGTGAGATTCCGAATTTACCAACAAGTTTTGCCAGTTTTAGAATATTGATTTAACATTTGACTGAGTGTTTTGAGTTTGTTCTCATCCACCTACAAAATAGTTTCATTAATAACTTGAACCTAATCAAAACACGCATCTTTTGTTTAAAATGAACTTGCCAAAAAGCAGTTGACTGCCCCTTTAATCCTGACATTTTAAACACATCAAACTCTTATCTCTTACAGGAGTTGGAATATCACCGCAAACAACCATACGTAAGTGGAGATCGATTCGTTCCAGTGATGAAAGAATTCATAACAACAGCCACTTATAAATTCTCCGAATTGGAAGATCACTTTTCAGACATGAAATCAAGAGTATAAATTTACATAATTAAAAAAAAGAAAAAATGTTTATGTATAAAAATTTTTATGCCAGTTTGAACGTGTAATCCGCATGTTCGGCGAAGACACAACCACAACCCAACCGGACGAATTCTTTGCCATATTCGACGCTTTTCTCACTTGTTTCCACGAAGCTCGTCAAGATAACGAGAACTTCAAACGGCGTAAAGAAGACGAAGAACGCCGTGCCAAACAAGAAGCCGAAGTAAGACAAATCTCCACTAAACGATTAACTTCGGCCTAAAAATTATTAAAAAAAAAAAATAACGGTGATGGGTAAAAAAATATTAAAAAGAAAAAAAATTATTAAAATCGTTGAATTTCGTGCCAAAATTTTTCACTTTTATATAAAAAGATAGACGTTTTTAAATATCTCTCCCCCCTTTTAAAATGTTCGCTGTTTTCATGTTAAGTTTTGGAAAAATTGTTAAAGTTTTTTTTTTCTTTTTAAAAAAATAACAAATTTCTAAGATGTTTATAAAAATAAGGTGGAGGCTAAATGTTATAAAAAAGAAAGAACTGACGCTCGACCAATTCGTCCTCAGCTTAAGAAGCGACGTGATCAAGAGGACAGCAACGGGTCAGTGCAGAAGGTGAAAAACGGAGTGGTCAACGGATACGCTATTAAAAAAGGCAAAGGAGAGGACAAAGGAGAATTTGACGACTTGATCTCTGCACTGCGAACCGGAGACGTGTTTGGCGAAGACATTGCCAAGTTGAAGAGAAATCGACGACGTATCAACACGAACCAGTCGCCGCCCACGACGCTTTCTGTCAGGGAGTCGAGTAGGGAACGAGAAGTGATTACGTCCAAGTTTCGATTTTTGAAGTGAAGAAAATTGATGGTTGTTTGGATAATTCTGATAATAGAATTCGTCCGTGAAGGAACTTGGATTCTCTTCACCGGTGACGAATTAGGGAATGATGGCACGTGGTGGTTTTGTAAGGTGAAAATTAATTGGTTTTTTTTTTTTTTTTTTTGGCAGAATGGTTTGTGCTTTGTGTGGTGTTTTTTGACCCGTGTCGTGGGGGTTGTCACTTTTGCCTTATGTGCGGGTGTGATGATGATGTCACAAGTGGAATCTCGTTGTAATGATTTTTTTTTTGTTGAGTTTTCAGAATTGAAAACAACCGAGATTTTTGGGAATTGTGGGATTGAAAAGTCGAATCAGCATTTTTGTTTTAAACGATGCCCTGGGAGGCACTACCATTTTCAATTCCATGATTCCCATTATGAAAATCAGATGCGCATGAGCAGTGTGAATAGACCAAAATGGAAGACGTCTTTACTCGACCTGACTTCGATAAATCTATTTACAATCAAATGTTTAAATCAAGGCTCAATTGATTCTATTTACACTGTCATTTTTGTTAACGCAACATTCGGCTTAATGTGCTGAGTATTTCGTTCAAAATTACGTACAAGAAGTGCGCAAACTAACAATAGAACGTTATGTTTGGTTCACACCTGTTCACATTAAAAGTAAGCAGATTGCGTAGTATTTGCACTACTTTTTAGTCGACGTATCAAACTTAATGGAAAGTTGTGCCAAATTTGTGCAAGCTTGCCTTCCCACAATGCGTCGTTTCTTTTGCGTTACTTCAATGTGAACATAAATGTGAATGTTTGCGTTTCTCTACCAAAATTTCGTTACAGCGAGATCAAATGTAACCACTCATTTTCCACTTTTCTCTAACTTTTCACAAAAATCACTTTTTCTCACAAACTTTTCCTGACGAATTTTGCCAAAAACGTTTCCACTAACGTGCCGAGCAGTCGTTCACATATCCTCGTGGCCTCTGACCTTGTCGCAAAAAGTGTTTTGTATTTGTTGCTCATAATACATCAGCACGTGTTGTCGAAAAATAAAATTGAAAAAGGACATTTTTATCTGTTTAATTTCTAAAAATTATGTCCTTTGCTCAGTTTTTGTTTATTAAAACTGGAAAAATATTTAATATATTTTAAATTCGTAAAAATGTAATTTTTGTATTTTATATCTTTTTGTTTTTGTAAATTTATGTCAAATAGAGCTCCAATATAAGAAAGCTTATTGATAGAAGATAAAGCTTTTTTATCATTTATTTTGTAAGACACATTAAAATTGCATTCCAATAATGTAAAATGTTTATGTACTGTGTCGTAAATGTCTTTTTTTTCTAATGGCTTTTTTTTTTGTAAGAAATCTTGTTTTTTTATAAAACAGAAATGTAATGAATTGATTTTTAAGAATTTTTTTCAGTTTGTACAAAATAAAATATCAAAGCTATGACGTAGTGTTTATTTACGGAACGATAAACGAGAATTACTATTAATGACGTCACATTCGCGAAGGATTATGGGCACTTTTTGCAAATGGCGGCATTTCGTAGGTAAGATTTCGCTTTTATTCGCTTTGTTATGATACTTTTAAACAATATAAAACGGCATTTTACATTTTAATTTACTAACCGACATTTTAAACGAACCTTTGCCAATCGTAGGGTGTAGTTAGCTAATCGTTTTTCATGTTATTTCAGTGTGATACCTGCTCCTTCGCAGCCGACGTTTGACAAAAGCTATGAAATCAGTGAACAACGAGCGAAGAAGCAGGTATAAGTTACTTTTCATAATTTTCATTCCCAATACTTTTATTAATAAATTGTTTCGTTTAGACTGCTATCGTGTCAGCTCGTAAAACAATTCCACCGTATGGACAACGAACAGATTGGATTCCTCGATCGGTTGAAGACTTCGCCGATGGAGGGGCCTTCCCCGAAATCCAAGTTGTTCAATTCCCACTTGGGATGGGGAAAAAGGATTCGACAACGTCAAATGCCGTAGCGGTTCAATTAGATGCTCAAGGGAAAATTAAATACGATGTTATTGCGAGGCAAGGACATAGTAAAGACCGAGTAAGAGTTTTTAATTACTTTTTTAAATGATAATAATTAAGGGTTTTTAAATGGATCAATTGCTTTCTTAAAGGTTGTTTATTCCAAATTCACCGATTTATTACCAACTGAAGTAACGGAAGATGATGCAGCACTTCAGAAACCGACCGAAGACGACGTTGAAGATGTAATTTTGAGGTTTTTTTTATCAGTAATCTTAAAAACTTATTCGTAATTTATTTTATAGTTGACAGAGAAAACGAGACAGGCATTAGAGAAAATTACACACAACAAAATAGCGGCCGCGATGCCTGTTAGAGCGGCAGATAAAGCTTTGCCTGCTCAATATATTCGGTAATTTTTTCAGTTTATATGAGAAATTTTTCTTTTATTTAATCAATTTATTTTGAATATCAGGTACACACCTTCACAACAAGGTGTCGCATTCAATTCCGGTGCTAAGCAGCGAGTGATTCGAATGGTAGAAATACAAAAAGATCCGATGGAACCACCGAAATTTCGAATTAATAAAAAAATTCCTCGAGGGCCGCCGTCTCCACCGGCACCTGTAATGCATTCCCCAACTAGAAAAGTGACCGTTAAAGAACAACAGGAGTGGAAAATTCCACCTTGTATATCAAATTGGAAAAATGCGAAGGTAAATTTTATTTGAAAAAAAAAAAACCTTGTATTTTGTCTTTAAATTTATTTGTATTACAGGGTTTTACAATTCCATTGGACAAACGTCTCGCAGCGGACGGTCGTGGCTTGCAACAAGTTCATTTGAATGAAAATTTTGTCAAGTTGGCTGATGCGCTCTACATTGCCGACAGAAAAGCAAGAAGCGCTTTAGATTTGAGAGCAAAAATGGAGAAATCTCTGGCGAAGAAGGAGAAAGAAAAGAAGGAAGAGAATTTGAGACAGTTGGCTCAAAAAGCTCGCGAAGAGCGCGCCGGGATTAGATCCCAAGCAAATGGTAAGTAAAATTTTTCTATTATTTATATTTTTGTACTGAACAATCATAAAAGTGACATCACAAAAATATTTTATTTCAGTTATATTAACTATTTTTTAATTCAAGCTTTAATGTTTTTTTAAATGTAGATCGAGACGACGCGGTTAAAGAACGTGAACAATTACGTTACGAACGTAATAAGGAGCGTCAAAGAGAACGGAATTTACAGAGAGCTGCGCCGGAAAAAAGATCCAAACTTGAGCGTCAAAGAGAACGTGACATTAGTGAACAAATTGCTTTGGGTGTACCAAATCCCAGAAACAATAACGGTGAAATGCAGTACGACCAACGGTTATTCAACCAAAGCAAGGTTCCATTACTAACTTAAACATTTATAATAAAAAAATCTCATGATTTTTTTTTTTTTTTTTACAGGGAATGGACAGCGGTTTTGGCGACGAGGATAACTACAATGTGTACGACAAACCCTGGCGGTCAGGTCAAGCAGTTCACCAATCTTTGTACAGACCGAGTAAAAATGTTGATAAAGAAGCTTATGGTGGTGACGATTTTGAGAAATTAGCCAAGACCAACAGGTTCTGGATTTACGTTATTTTTAAGAAGAATTTCAGTTGATGATTTATTTGTTTCGCAGATTTGTCCCGGATAAAGAATTTTCCGGGACCGATCGCGGTGCTCGCCGTGATGGTCCGGTTCAATTTGAGCGGCAAGAGGAGGAAGATCCGTTCGGTTTAGATAAATTTTTGACTGAAGCTAAAAAAGCGAGCAAAAGACCAACCGATCAAGGAGATAAAGGACGAACTGGTCGCGATTATGACCGGGGAGATAAAAAGAGGCGTAGGGACTAGATTTGTAAGGGCACAGTTAAGTAGAATTCATTTAGATGGTTAATCATTTGTAAGTAATTTTGATTATTTTCTCGTGTTTTTAAAAAATTCATCATTACGTAATCGAACACGATTTCATAAAAAAAAAATGTTTTTAAAAGAAAAGCAAATGTAAACCCGAGGAGTACGAATAAAATGGACTTACAGGTTTTGCTAAACAGTGCCATCTGTTATAAATGAGTAAAAATGTTGCCTAATTCACAAACGGATCACAGATAGCGCTAGTTGTAGTATATATGGCTGCTTACATGATTTTTTACTGTTAGTATCAACATAAAATGGATGATATAAGTAATGTGTCGTTTACTACGTACACAGAATCAAAGTACGTTCAACCGTTTCGAATGTTTTATTCGCAGGTAAAAGTAAATATTCGCATTAACTATTCGTACTAATACATTTTTACATTGCAGAATGGCGTTCAAAAATCATGGGATTTATTAAGAGTGCATCCAAGGTGAGTGTATAACTCAAAAATTAGTCGAAACCAGTAATAACATTTTTATTTTAGTGTTAGTGTCATTGTATACAATACATCGAGTAAGAAATTAGTTTTCGTCCGGCAGTTTCGACCTCGTACGTGAAATTTAAGTTTAAAATTTGATTATCCTAATTGATTTTTATATTATCAGCTGTTTATTACAGCGCGATCCCGTTGGATGAACGACATGCCGGTAACATTGACACCGAAAAATATCCCGGTAAATTAGGTGTCACGTTAGAACTTTGTGCGGGTATCGTCGATAAAACCAAAACGTTGGAAGAAATCGCCCAGGAAGAAGTGTTGGAAGAATGCGGATATAAAGTTCCATTAGCTAATTTCCAAAGAGTTATAAGTTATAAGTAAAGTTTTGTTTTGTTTTTTTTTTTTTTTTTGTAAAAGTTTAATTGCGTTTATCAAATTTTTAGGTCTGGAGTTGGTACTGCTGGCGATAAACAAACGATGTTTTATGCTGAAGTTGATGATAGTATGAAGGTGTCCCAAGGTGGCGGAGTGGCGTCTGAAGGAGAGTTGATCGATGTAGTAGAAATGACCATTCCTGAAGTGTTAAAGTATATAGGTCAAGATGATGTTCAAAGCCCTTCTGGGTTTTTATTTGGGGTAACATGGTTTTTGCATTATAAATACAAGAACTAAGATTTTACTCAAATTAATTAATCACTGTTCAAACTTCTTGTACAAATTTCTTGTCGAGCATTAATACTAGGGATTAAACCACTATTTCAACTGGCATAATTTTATGATTTTAATATGAAGCCAACGTCATGATTTTACGAAAGTGCACATTTTGATTACAGTAAGGCTTCAGTGATTGCGTGACTACAAGAACGTAAAAGTAAGTTGGATCACTCAAGGTGTCCCACAAAAAACACTAAACTTGTCCCAGTCCAAAAAGTCAAATTTCCGGTGAATTTTGTAAGTTCCAGATGCATCTCAACAAAAGTATTTAAAAATCAAGTCACAAAAACAACCCACATAAAGTCAAATCACCAAAGATCCAGTTACCCAAGTCAAGTGTCATCAAACCTCTAGTCATTAAACCTCTAGTCACCAAATACCAGGCAACAAAACTCATCACTAAAGGTAAAGTCACCAAAACTCCACTATAAGTCAACAACTCTCCATTTTATCCATCAAAGACCAAGTCACAAAAACTTCACTATCCACCAAAGGTCTCTTTAATGAAATTGTCACAGAATTGAATTGAATTGACTTGACAGAAAGATGAATGTTATATCAGATTTGAAGATTGTTGTAGGAAATTATTTGTGAATTTCCGTCCGAGGCGAAGTCTAGTTTTTCTCTCTTTTATTTTTTAGGTCATTTCCGGTTACGCGCTCGATCTTAAACGTACGACACGACACTGGAACTCATTTAAATGTACAGCGTTTGTACACGAAGAAAATTTGAGTAAGTAAACAATTCATAGATAGCGCTATTTGTGTTAAATATGGCTGCTTATATGATTATTTTCTGTTAGTATCAACGTATAATGGATGATATAAGTAATGTATCGTTGACTACGTACTCAGAATCAAAGTATGTTCAACCGTTTCGAATGTTTTATTCGCAGGTAAAAGTAAATACTCGCATTAACTATTCGTACTAATACATTTTTACATTGCAGAACGGCGTTCAAAAATCATGGGATTTATTAAGAGTACATCCAGGGTTAGTGATAACTCAAAAATTAGACGAAACCAGTAATAACATTTTTTTATTCTAGTGTTAGTATCGTTGTATACAATACATCGAGTAAGAAATTAGTTTTCGTCCGGCAGTTTCGACCTCGTACGTGAGATTTAAATTTAAAAAATTGATCATCCTGATTAATTTTTATTTTATCAGCTGTTTATTACAGCGCTATCCCGTTGGATGAACGACATGCGGGTAACATCGATACCGCAAAATATCCCGGTAAATTAGGAGTCGCACGTTAGAACTTTATGCGGGTATCGTCGATAAAACCAAAACGTTGGTAGAAATCGCTCAGGAAGAAGTGTTGGAAGAATGCGGATATAAAGTTCCATTAGCTAATTTACAAAGAGTTAAAACTTATAAGTAAAGTTTTGTATATTTTAATTTTGTAAAAAAATTTTAATTACGTTTATCAAAATTTTAGGTCTGGAGTTGGCGTTGATGGCGAAAAACAAACGATGTTTTATGCTGAAGTTGATGACAGTATGAAGGTGTCCAAAGGTGGCGGAGTGGCGTCTGAAGGAGAGTTGATCGATGTAGTAGAAATGACCATTCCTGAAGTGTTAGAGTATACAGATCAAGATGAGATTCAAAGCCTTACTGAGTTTTTATTTGGGGTAATATGGTTTTTGCATTATAAATACAAGAACCAAGATTTTTCTCAAATTAATTAATCACGTGTTGAAACTTCTTGTACAAATTTCTAATTGAGCATTAATACCAGGGACTAAATCACTATTCAACTGGCATAATTTTATGATTTTAATATGAAGCTGACGTCACACGATTTTACGAAAGTGCACATTTAAAGTAAGGCTTGTTTGATCGACTAGATTCTCCAGTGTCGGTGACTACAAGAACTTAAAAGTAAGTTGGATCACTCAAAGTATCCCACAAAAAAAAAACTAAACTTCTCCCAGTCCAAAAAGTCAAATTTCCGGTGGATTTTGTAGGTTCCAGATGCATCTCAAGAAAAGTATGTAAAAATCAAGTTACATGTATTAACCAGAAAACAAGATGTGTCGACACCAGATTGAAAATTCGAGAAAAAGATGTCAAGGTGAGCTGTAATATTTAATCGCTTGTGTAGAAAATGAAATATATCGCTAAAATAATTCATTCTTTTTAGCAAACGAC
>JAQGAS010001618.1:0-17038 GCA_034686365.1 Pachymerium ferrugineum
ACGGTTGCTGCATCGCCCTTCTACGACTCTTTGCACGTCATGAGGTTCATCTCTATATTGATTCTACTTCAGTAACATGTTCTAGTACAGGTAAGTTAGGTTTTGTAATTATTATTCACGAATTCTATACGCAGCGACGTCGCGAACCGGCGTCATACACAACTAGCGTAACTTTTGATTCTCGTTTACTTTTCGGTTTTCTCTGTACTAATATTTAATTTACTGCTATTTTCAGACTATGTTGAACCACAAATCCGCACAGGAATCATCAGACTGTTCTCCCAATTTCTACAACTGGATTGTTAGGTCTGTATCACAATGTGTTATTCATTTGAGCAAACAGCCTTTAAGCGTAATTCTTCTATTTTTTCGGAAAAACTATTGTCTTATGCTCAACACTCACCACAAATACAAAATGCTGATTTTCCAAGTTGCTGCTATTAAAAATTTGTAGGTTTGGTATTTATTTTGGTTTCAGTTCCCTTTTTTTCTAAAGTTCGTTTTCTCATTTCAGTCTGTAATCATTATTCGAATGTTTCAAGTCCAGATCAACTAAACAACGTACCCAATATTATTTTGCACTGTTATTGATGAGCACCACGTTGTAATTTTTATTTCCACACTTTTGGTAATCACAAGTAAAGGTTAATCAGTTGTTATTTTCAGTTGCACTTGCCGTTTTGAGTCATAAAAAACGCATTCAGAAATATATCAGTGTTTGCATTGTAAACAGATTTATAAATACGCTAGCTCTGTAAAAAGACATATTTTAAAATGTCGTTGAGTATAAACCTGTAAAAATAAAGTAAAATAAAGAAGTGAAATGAGAACATATTGTATACATCGTTTTAATGTTTTGTGTAATAAAATGTTACTAGTTTACTTTTCGTAAAATCATAAAGTCGTAGTTACTTGTATGAATTAAGTATTACTAGAAATTTTAATGAGATTATTGATACGTGATTACTCATGGAATTAAACGCTGACGTGAAAATCGCCGTGAAAACTGACGGATAAAATGACGTGAAAACTGACGGGTAAAATGACGTAAAAACTGACGGGTAAGATGACGTAAAAACTGACGGGTAAAATGACGTGAAAAAAAGTACTGCAGTGAAAACACTTTCTTTCACTTTCTAAGTGGCGCCACTATCGCTTCTAGGATAAGGAAGTGAATGATCAGGTGTCCAATAAGCGATGTTTCGTTAGATGCAGTTGGAAAGCTGCTGTTCTTGTTTTAGTTGCACTTTTTATTACGTCGGTCATAATTTTCAACGCGATTAGGGGTATAATGGGTATTTTTTATTTATAGTTTCGGTTTTTTTTAAATAGAAGTGTTTTAATTAGTTTCAGCTGATATTAGCGATATTGATGAGTCGACTACATTGACTGCACAAGTTTCATATGAACCGTTACAGATGGAAGGAGTAACTATTGGTAAGCTGATATAATAATATTTATATTGATTTTAATTTTTTAATTTAAAAGGCGTGATAGATGAGTCTATCCGTCCTAGCATAGAATTTGTTGTGGTAACGCACAAACGAGGGGTCGACGTGTTAGGAGATGAAGACTAAATCTAAAAATTTTTTATTGATATTAATGTACAATATTTCCTACGTATTAAATTTGAACTTTTTTTATAGTTTTGTAAATTTTTTCTATGACCAACGTCCATCTGCAAGCTTAATTTAAGTTCGCAGGGAAATCAACGGCGACTCGTCTTTCAGTCAACCGCACACTTGCATTATTGGTTATGACATACTCGAAACGAGTAATATGTCGAGAGGATACCTTCTAACAAGGCTGAATGTAATCCAGAATGAGTTACAGGACCCTACAATGGATATAACCATGAATGAAGTGAAAGCCCTTTTGGTCCTTCTACGGCACCACTTTTCCTCCTACAGATTGGGCATTATTTTGGCAATATTTGCACGACAATTTGAATCTTCCTCAACTTCAGAGATTAAAGGTCATAGCTGATCAGGCAGCATAAAGCTGGTATTACAGTCCCAGTATTGATTTTGAGAACTATGAAATTGGCTAACAATTTTAATTGGATGGCTATTTTAGCCGGATATCGTTTGGTGCTGCCTGCATTACCTACTCGACAAGTTATGATGGGACTACCGGCTCGACCTGCTACACCTGCAATTAATATGGTGTTCCCCGAATTTCCAGAACAGGCCGCTGCTCCCCACCCGATGATCGGTGTAATGAGAGGAGAATTAGATGCATTCGTTGCTGAATGGATCCGAATTAGAAATGATCCTTTTTGTGGTTTTCAGGCAAGGCCAGGAGTAAGCAACAGATTGGAATTGCAAGGAATCCTAGCCCAAGATAAGTTATATAATCCCAAGGATTGAATGATACAAGAAGTATCAATTGTGATATGATCGTAATATCTAGATCATCAGGGAAAGAATGTGATTTTTATAATTTTATTATTAATGTACAATATTTCCTATGTATTAAGTTTGTATAGTTTTGTAAATTTTTCCTATGTAACCCTTTTCAAAGAGGAAGTGATTAGGCTCTTGTAGGATATACAAGAGCCTGCTGTCACACACTTTCTAAGTTGAGCACACAGTGTCTGTCACAAGAAGTAAAGAGTCTCTTTCAGAAAGACCCCAGCGTCATAGCACAAGCCATAGTGACAGGATTGAGGCAACTTGCTCCCGTAGAAACTATATTTCTGTTGTTCAACCTCAAACTCCAATTAACACGAGTTCAAGCCTTATTGTTCGCGTTGCAACGAAATAATGTTGATTTGACGCACGATCCTTTTGCGGTTGGGCTGTTGAAAACGAAATTCCCTCTGAAGTTGATGTCGCAATTTAGTCGACTCAGTCCAATATCACGTCAGACAACTAGCTTTCTTCTCCACTTTGTTGCAGACTTTATTCAAAGTCTCGAACGACGGCAGGCAAATGGTCGAGCCCCTTCACCAGAAACCGAGAGCTTAAATCGATCAAGGATGGACGTAGAAGACGACTACTCCGAAGTGGTCAATTCCTCGTCGTCCGCAATAAACCCAGGTCGAATCCTGGGATTACATCAGCAGGTAAAACCGAGGAGAATAATCAACACAACGCAAGAATTAAAACGTTTGAAGGAACAGTTGGTACTGGCAGAGGAAGACGAGATCAAGAAACAAGAGAAGAAGAACATTAAGAACGAAGAAAAGGAAGAAGGAGCGAAAGGAAGAAAACAATTTCACTATACGATGTATACGAACCAACCAGCACACATGATTAGAACCGGCACATGGGAGCTGGTCACGACTGCTGTTCAATTCTCCACAGCACGGTCGATTGCACGGTTCCACAGAGAGTTCTACACAGTTCTATCCAGAGTCTCTCTACTACTAGGGTTAAAAACAAGTAGGGTTTTAAGACAAATTCAAGTGTCTTTTACTTATCTATCCACTTAGTACCGTTGATGACGGACAAGTTCCTCCGTCCTCCGGCACGGCAACACACGTTCTTAAGTAAGAACCTACAGTAACACGCCGTAACCTAATCTCTCTTAACAGTTGAAACTGGCCATAGTTCTCCACCGACGCCCAGCAGATCCACCAGAAAGTTCTAGCCGCCTATAACCACAATCGGTACACAGGCGACAACGCAAAGAAAAGCAGAGTAAGTGAAGATATTAACGAATACCAACACCTTCCTAACATTTTCTTTTCCTATCCAGGCGATTTGTACCAAGTGTCGAGACCAATATTGGATAGATTTTAACGAAAAAAAAAAAAAAGGCTGAGAAAAGTCTTTCCTGCCGGGTGGATAGATGCCGGAGAGATGGTATAAGGTTCCAAACCCTTTCATTTTTGGACGAGCAAAGTCACCTGCGATGGTCAAAGTAACCCCGTTTTACGGTACCTAAAAATACCGGAGAGGCGAAAGTTGGAACTTTTGAAAAACATGGGTTGTCGGACGAGGGATGCCGCTGGGCGCCTGAAGGGTACTCGGAAGCAGAGTGCAAATTTATTAAAACAATATGACGAGGGCAGTGCACCCCGGGACGTATAGTACGTCAGAAGCAACACCCATGAATCACGGAAGTGGAGATTTTAAAAACAAAATGGAGTCAACCACTTTTTCAGTGAGATAATTTTTCTGTAGTAATCTGAGAGCTCCTCAGTAACTTAAGTGTGTAGTAAGTAAGATTAGAATAAGCAGAAATAAATGTCTAACATCTGTTTTTTTTTTTAAAGCATTGAGTGATGACGACACCAAATACAACAAGATGGCGTAGGATTGGCCGTGGCCAGTTCTTGGCCACTATACGTGCCAGAGACTCACGACTGGCCACGGCCGAACTCAGCGAGCAAAGTTCTTCCTCGCTTACTCTTATTCTTTTTCTTAAGATTGTCCTTGTGTAGGGATTTATACAATACAAAGGAAATAAAAGATAATAAGATTATCTTTAAATTATCAGAAGTAACATGTAAGATTGCTGATTTTCAACAATTTTACACGTTTTTTAGTATACGTCATTCAATTGGAAACGTGTTTAATATTTCCAATCTACTAAAAGGACTTGATCATTTTCAATAAACTCGTCAACTGAAATGGTGTATCTATGAATGATAGGTAAAAATTGTGGTTTCACATTCGAAAACACATTCGACGAGACGGTGTCGCAGAGCAATTAGCAAGATTTAATGCTAATTCAAGAAGTGTCAATAAATTAGAAATTCCTGCATGCTTAAAATAATCTTTAATGCTGTTAACAGCTTGTAAAGGTTGCGAGTGTAGTTACTGTTCTGTAAGTTTACACAAAGAGGAACGCACTTTGGCAAATTATATTAAAACAAGTAATGTCAGGCAACACATGAAGATACATACAGGAGACAAATCGTTTAAATAAATGAACTTTTCATTTATTCATTTGCTTCAGTTCCTAGAGAAAACATCATGCGTTGGCACCCTCAATTTAACGTAAATGCAGTACCAGAAATTTCAGTTTTTTATCCAAGTAGTGAAGTTATTAATTTTTTTATAGACGCCCCAGCTGGTACAAAAAGTACAGCAACAAAAAATAAAGCAAGACCAGATATACCCCTAGAAATAACTATTCGCCAGATGCGGCGTTGTATTGGTTTAATAAAAGGTATTACATCCTCCTTCTCATCGCTTAGTTTATTGTCCCCACCCACTTCCCATACTCTAACTAACACTTCACCCATACCTGAGTCACCTGACCTATCATTCTCACCCCAACCTAGCACATCATTTGAACCTCAACCTGGTCCTTCATTGCCTCAATTTCCTCCTCCCCTTTTATTGACTTTTCCAAAATTCCAGAGATAGTTACGGGGGTTGGTGGCAGGAGGGTAGATGTTATGGCACCGCTGTTTGTTCTTTTTAACTTCGACAAAGAAAACGAATTTTCGTTAAAGAAAAATTCATCTCTACAATTACATCAAGCTATTGCCGAATAATGGTACAAAGTGTCAACCTTGCTTAAAAATTGCTGTGTTCATCAAGCAATTGCCGAATAATGGTAAAAAGTGGCAAGCTTGCTCAAATATTATATTATGTAGAGAAAAGAGGTAATCAAAATATTCAATACACTTTTTAAATAACGTTTTTCAACACTGGTTCAAATCGATAGACATTTTGTATATTTGGAGTGCCATAAGAAACATCCTACTTTTTTTTTCATTGAGTCTTAAAGATTGTTGCAGTTAAAACTTTTTGTTCTTTTCAGAAACCGTATAAAGAAGCAAACAATACTAAATTTTTTGATAAACAAAAATTCCTAAATACCATCCCTGAATAAGGAAATAAACCAACTCCTGGTCGAGGTCAAACGCACAGGCCTCCTCCATTATATTAAATTCAAATGTTATTTCTGTCGACAGGAAGTTGTAATAATAAGCTAAAACTTTATTTATATATGTGTATAAAGGTATCAATTTTATTTTAATTTAGCTGTAAATATTTTGGAGTATATGATTCGATTTCGGAATGTTGAATTTGATGGTGTGCCTCATTACAGACCAATTAACTTTATTCCATTTTTTTTCATAATTTTTGCGTAAAATGGGATGGCTTTGAATTTTTTTTCTTTAGTGATGTCTAGTAACCAAGTAAACAGAAGAAAAACTTTCAATTTGTATTTATATATGTTGGCTGCAAAATATGACCAAATCAATAAATGTGTGAATTTATGATGTGGAAAATTACCTTAACTTTATTTCTTTATTAAAACTTTAATAATTTCCACTGATAAATTAATATTTCAAAACTTTAAGTATTGGTATATCCAACACAATTTTACTCTAGTTTAAAAGAAAGGGGTTAGAGTTAATCAGGGATAAAGTGAAGTCACCTGAGATTAAACCAATTCGATTTTTTGCAATTAATTGTCCAGAAGAAGCTCATTTCTTATTATTCGTTATGGATTACACAAAAAAATTAGCAGAATATGTCATGGTCGATAGTTTGAGGTTATTGTTTGCATAAAATGTTATTTGTTTTTAGGGAAAGTTACGAAATTTTCTCCAGGTTACCGCAGACTCAAAACTAAAAACTCGCCTTAAGTAAGAAGGGCAGGCCACCGCAGACTCAAAACTAAAAACTCGCCTTAAGTAAGAAGGGCAGGCCACCGCAGACTCAAAATTAAAAACTCGCCTTAAGTAAGACGGGCAGGCCACCGCAGACTCAAAACTAAAAACTCGCCTTAAGAATAGTGAAGGCCTCCAGTCTAATACAGAAAATGGAAAACAACTTAGAAATTTCTGGAGAAATAGAAAATTTGGCTATCCAAATTTTTAAAAATATTTTATGTAAAAAACTTAGAGATCATGAAACAGAATTTGAAAAAAATCGATTGAAAGAAATAAGAATTAAAAAATATTTTTCGTGGCAAAGTAAGAATTGTGCGTAGTAGCGAGAATAGAATTTCATTTAAAGTTTATTTTAGAATGTTTCTTGGCGGAATGACGAATACAAGTATGCTTTAGGAGGATTGTTTAATGGAGTTTGTTTTCAATTTTAAATGAAAAAAAAATTTTTTTATTTTTATATTAAAACCAACAAAAACACGTTTTTGCAGACACAGTGTGTCCTAAGAAGATGTGGAAAAGAACTAGTATAGCCAACATCTTGCTCGCTAATGTAATTTACATGAATTTGCTCTCCTTTTTTAATACAATAAAATAGCCCCGAAGTTTGGTCATTAATTTCACGCCCAGTATCTTTCCTAAACCTTTTTATTATTTAGGCTTACTTCCTTCACCCCCAAAAGTTTATTATTTAAACTCTCTTTCCCCAAAAAGTTTGCTATTATTCAAACTTTTTTTCTCAAAAAAAGTTCAAAGCTATTTCTTTATAATTTATTTTCTTCTACATTTATTTTTAATTAGATATCCAATTATCAAAAAAGATGATCCGGAAAATGTAATAACAAAAAGAAGACGAATAGATAAAAGAACACATCTGCCAGATTGGCTGAAGAGTGAAAAGTTAAAAAATGAAATTTTCGATGAATATTTCTCTAAGTATAAATAAAAAAATATTATCTTAATAATATTATATTAATATCATGTAATTTAAGACACAGTATTTGTAATTTGTAATCTTTATACTTAATCTTTTTTTTTGTGTAATCAGTTTTCCTAATTTTTTTTTGAATAATCAATTTTCTTAAAAACCAGTAACATGTTCATAATAAAATTTAACATAGGGAGGGAAATTATAAGGCTACTAACAACTCACAGAAACCTAAACAACTCCTGCTCTTGAACGTTTGGGCAGACAATGTTCTATCAATGACATTAGAGCATTTTTTTTACCTGAAATAATCCCAAAACTAGAGGTTTTTTTAAATTCATATAAAAACCCTGGTAGAATCATAGTTATAATAAACATAATAATAGTAGAGTTTAGTTCAAAAGGCTACAATGAGGCAGATTTGGAAACAGCCAATGAAAAAGAGGGCGAAGCTTTTATAGTATATATAAATTCAAGGCAAGATTTCCTCTTTGAGTTAAGCAGAGTTCTATATAACAAAACATGAATTATCCTGGTGAAATTTTTCTTGATAACCATAACCATTTTTTATTTCCCTCATTAATCATTTCTAAAACCAATATTACTATTAACGATTCCGCTTTGCTTGTAATAAAGTATTATTCTATGGTAAAATCATATGTGAATTGTTATGATGAAACTATGAAAAAAGAATTATATGATAGTAGCATTTATCTTGGTATAATTGATTTAAAAAATTTAAAAGACATTCTAAACAAATAACGAAACTCTTTAGAGAGGAATATTATCCTACGGATGAAAAAAATCCTGGTAATAATAAAGTATTATTATTTGTGCACTTGGAATCGGATGTGTTGTCCACTGTAGTGGAAGGGTTTTATCCTAAGGACACTGTCAAATCTTTAAAAAAATTTTTCAAAAATTTCAACGACACTGGGGATAAAATACTATTGACAGTCAATGCAGTGTACTGAAGGCGACATTCATTATAAAAATATAAAGCTGCCAAAAGACTTTTTTATTCATACGTAGTCGACACAACGGAGGAATTTCTGTCGCAATTTAATGCCATAATACGTCAGCAGTAATAATGAATAATTACCTTATGGAAACTTTGCTTAATAATCACGAGCATTTTCTGTTTCCCCCTTTTTGCCTTTCCAAAACAAACTTTATTATTAATGATCCGCTCTTATTAATAAAGTATTATGCTATGGTAGCTAAATATGTTAACAGTTCTGAAGTAAATTTAACTAATGATATTTTATCAAAAGCATCCAGGACGTCCCAGAAATTACTCAATTTTTATATATTACTTTTCTTCATTGTAAATATACAATTGACCAGAACGGGGTATTCTTGTATATTACACAGAGGCAATAACTTGGAAACCTTTTCAGGTGATGGACTCTGTTGCATAGAATGTAACGAGCTTAAATGTAATATCGTTTTAAATTGCGGCCACTCCATTTCTATATTTCTATTAAAAATTTCAAACTTAAAGAATGAGGAGATTCGGGTACTTTCTATCCAACAAGACAAACTGTAAAAAATTGTTTATGAACAGAAACAAATTTTTGCGGTTGTGTACATTGGTAATTGTAACGTTATGCTGCGGGTCGGCTTCTGTTATATATTATCGTATGTAATCAGTCGCTAATTATCACGTAGGAACAAAGCCACCTAGCAATTATTTTGAATATTCGTAACACGTCGTTTTTATTCATAGCTACTATGAGTGTACAACCTGCCAATCAAGGTGTTTTGCACTTTGAGGTTCTTTTTGAACCTCTGGTGGAAAACTGTGCGATATGTCTCAGTCAGATGGCTTGCACAGAAAATCTGTAATTTGGTGGGATTTTATTCAAGGCTTTGAAGAAGAACCAAAAATTGCTGATACACTGACTCGTTTGAGAAAACGCTTTGCTGTTCTTAGGGCATAACGAAATGCCACCCGTCGATGAAATACTCGACGGCCTTCGGAGAGTGGTGAGTGCAGTGTTACGTTTTGGAATCCGTTCAAGATTCTATGTCGTAAGAAAACCCCATAAATTGCGTGCCGCAATAATAGAAGCCACGGAATTTCAACGATATTTCAATGTTGGATTGCGGTCACGTCTTCCACCAACCTTGTTTGCAAATATGGATAAGTGATTGAATATTTTTTTTGTAAAATGATTTTTTAAAATTTTTGATTGTTGCTCACGTTTTGGATATTCTCTTCTTAATCAAAGGATAGTTTTAATATTCGACGTAGACGTTAAGGATGACGAGATTGATCAAGAATTGTAGTGCAACGTCAAAACTCTGGATACCTTTTGTTTGTAATATTTTGTCGCCTTCAAGTTCGAATATATTTTTTAGTTGGCTGTAGTCTATTAGCTAAAATGGCAACCTTCTCAAGATATAAAATAAGTAAAATGTCATCTGGAGGAGATTGTAGAAACTAGTTTTTATCATTTGTAGAAGGAATATAATTTTATTAATTCTGTATTTCTTATCAGCTGTATAGCAGACCTAGTGTAATTGTACCACCGACAATCCAAAATGAGTATTAATAATTAATTTTCTTAAACTTTTGCAGAAAATACCAAATTATTAAGCGCACCTACGACTGTAACTTCAGCAGGTATATAGAGCGCCAAAAAATATACTATTGAACTTTTAGAAAATCAAAAGGACATATTAAAAGAAAAAATTAAAAAATTAGTATCAGAACAAAATTCGTTGTTATACAAAGCAAATTGTGGAACATTAGATGGCCACACTATAATAAATTTTTTAAATACAGGTGCATTCTCCTCTGCACTAGTCAACTTCAGCCACCTCCATCCAACGCGCAGGGTTCTTCGGAACCCTTATGGCGTCGAGCTGCCGTTTCTTGCCTTCGCAAGAAGCCAACCTTATTCATCAAGCGGCTATTAGGGCGATTTACAATGGCCAACATCTTCGTCCAATTCCCAATCTTGGGACTTCTGCCCAACCTTCTACCCAACAGTCTGACAGTGGCAAGGATCCAAAAAAAAAGACCCAGCATTAGTGAATGTTTTGTCCTAGTTAAAAGGTTAAAGTTACCTTACGCCTAACACCGCTTACTCCACAGATACTTGTGGAAGTCCTAGGCACATGGCACACAGTGCTGATGAGACACACGGAGAATATTAATAATAATTATGTCAAAGACATGTACCACCGCAGACAAAGATAAGATTCTTGTATTAATATAATTTTAAGGTCCAAAACCAAACAAACGGTCAAAAAAAGTTAAATTATTTGTACCAGACCGCTCAAAATTAGAGAAAAATATAGATTCCGAATGCGCTATTTGTATTTCTGAGGTAAAATTAAACCAGTACATCACTATCCTGGAATGTACGCACCCTTTTCATACTATCAAAGGTTTTGAGCAGATTTCATTCACATTTTTCTTTATTTGCAAATCATTTACATACGACATAAAGCCTACAGATTCATAACTTATTCAGAGATGAACGGCAACAGAGGTGCCATGGTCCAGTCTGGAAAGCAAAAGGTAAAAAATTTGTTTTTATAGATTTGTTAAGATAAAAGGCGAAACTTGTTGTAATGCTCAAGGGGCCTTACTATTTTTTTCTTGTAATATTGTTTTGTAGGCTTTTATACTATATGTATAAGCAATTACCAAGCTTTTCTTTGAGAACCACCGTGTGGTATCAGAATTTCTTCGTGAAAAAATGTAGTAAAAGAAATTTCCTCCAAAAAAGCCAATAGAAACATACCACATACCAAGAGTCCTGCTGCCTTGATATCGTCTAACTTGTAAGTAAAAAATTTTATCCGACAATCTTATAGTACATTTGAAAAAAAAATCATTTTTTTTTTAGTCCCGAGTCAAGGAGTTTCTCAGGAATTAAAGAGTTCCTAAATCAGTCGAACGTAGAAGACATTAAACCTTTGACCGGGATAAAAGATTGTGTAAAGGACTCTGAACGAAAAGGATCATGTACAGGTTTTATAGGGAAAGTATGCTCCGGCAACTAAGATTGTCTTGTACAAAATTCAGCATGCGAAGAAGGAGCGAAGAAGGATATTGTGTCATCATGAGAATCCTCCTTTAGATTTAATCAATGCATTACGAGCGGTTATTGCCGCTGTAATACGTTTCAACGCACGGCGACAAGCAGCACGTGCGAATAATGGAGTGTTACATTACGAGATTCTGTTGGAACCTTTACTGGAAAATTACTTTTTGAAACAATTCACATGGAATATTTTGGTGGACACAATTGTGAGAAACAGTTTGACAGCAAATTCCAAAATTTTACAGTGGAAAGCTTCAAAATGTAACGAGTTTTCAATTACAATCAATTAACTCAAACAATGTTATAATTCTGCATTACCCATTCCGATGATTAATAAAATGCATTGTGCATATAATATCAATTACACAATTGCAACATTTAAAAAAAAACGAATTAAGTATAGATGTAACTTTTCCCTTTAATGATCTTATAATTAAGACGAATAGAAATGTCAATTTCATGAGAATATTGAGCGACGAATTTTACAGTCAACAATAATGTTGGGAATAATTAATCACATATTGGAAAATGACATATATCAAGCATTTATTATTGGTGACAGGGATGAAATTATTTTAAACGAAAATTTAGACAAAAAACATTACAATTTAATTGAATTTTGCCTTACTAATTTCGATCTTTTTTTAAATCATCATCATCATCATCATGCCTACTCGGAGATACTAAATATTGCCGACTTACATTCTGTTTCAAAATTTTCCTTTATAATGTCATTCACGCACAGAAAAGCACACTATAATATTGTTAGTGCAATTTATTTTGAATCTAAATTCAATGTTAAAAGTTTCAACTATAACAGTTTAAGAAACAAAATTATTATTGCCTCGAGTGTATTATATTCCTTAAAGATTATAATTGTAAAAGTCTTTTAGCTTTAAAGGAACATTTTACAAATTTTCACATTTTTGCAGCGACCCCCATTGATGAAAACATATCGGAAATAGAAAAAAAAAATTTTAATTGATTTAAAAAAAAATTTAATTTATATGATTTAAAAGTTGAAAAAGTCGATGCAGTATTTAATAATCTCACTTTTTTTATATCGAAAGGACCAGATGTCACAACACGCGAAGAGATGGTATTCTGTTGGTATATAGTCGTAGGTAATCATTAGTTTTTAAGATAACCGAGTACTACCAAACCATTACATTCTCCTTCATGATTCCTTCATTGAAAGATTCATTCACATCTATATATGGTCATGTTGAAAATCTCGAAATGTGATTGGTTGTTTGAAATGTTATACATGCAGGAATGAAGAAACCAATGATTGAAAAACTTCTTCAGAGCCACGATTCTAACCAGTCCCAGATTTTGAAAAATCCATCTCTTTCTATACTGCCAATAAATGCAGTAAGAGCAACCCTTAGACAATAGACAATAGGGCTAAAGGAAACAAAAACAAACTTAATGTGTTTGCAAGCCTTTTGGCTAATAAAATTCAAGAAAATAGTATTCCAACCCTTAGCCCAAACCAACAACCGCAATGCATGTTTACACATCCAACGGCACAAAAATGGACACATCACAAAGTCCATAAAAAGCTTTTGTAAAAAAGAATTTAAAAAAATTTTTAATTATAGAGTACAAAGTTTTTACAAAAGAATAAACTGTTTTACATATCCTATTTTTGCAGCCCAGAGGTTGAAATTACGTCTTTAACGAGTTTCCTGCAGTCGAAGGAAGACCACAAGCTATTAGACTGTGGCCAAAAAGCTCTAATAGAACGTGGATTTTCCTTTTTTAAGGATTCTTTTGACAGTGTAAGTATAATTTTAAAGGTGTTTTATTTTAATAAAATTTTTTGATAAATTATTATATTTCTAGATTTTCAACCTCAATACCGTTAACCGCACCTCGTTGCTGAACAATGTAAAAGAGCCCATGGAAGGGGTGAATAAACCTTTTATTTTACAGTCAGTTTTTTCAAAAGTGTGGATGAATAATGAGGCTGGTTGAATCGTGCAAAAAACATTTCCCATTAGAGATTTCGTCTATGGTAGCCACAAGACGACTGTGTTCCCTCCTCACGTAGAGGTATAATCTTAAAAACAGAAATTTTCTTTTGTCACATAACTATTTCTTTTTTTTTTCTAATATTATATAGGATGGGAACTTTGTATCGATCAACTACTTGGTCAAAGGGGGGCCAAAAATATGGGACTTTTGGCCACAGTCTGCATATGATATTATGATACAGTACTACAAAAGGTAAGAAGAATTTTATCAAACCTGTACCAGAACACCCCAAAAAAGGACAAAAAAAGGTCCAATTCACGGATGTCTTTGGACAGACAATAGGGCTAAAGGGTGCATGCTTACACATCCAACGGCACAAAAATGGACATATCACAAAGTCCATAAAAAGCTTTGTGATAGATGTTAACAAAGCTACTGTCTTGAAGCTACAGCTGTGGGCAAGGTATTCTCCACCCCCACCTTTTTTTTTTTTTTTTTTTTTTTCCAGTTATAATATTCAAGTTTCATTTTTTTTTTTTTTTTTTAGTTGTATGACGTTGTGGTTGACAGTGAGGATACGGCGAAAAAACTGTTAGAAAAGGGGAAATTGAGGAAGAGGGTTTCTCACAAAGTCCATAAAAAGCTTTTGTAAAAAAGAATTTAGGTAAAAAAAAAAAAAAATAAAATTTTAATTATAAAAATCTTTTGAAAATTACCGTTTAGAATCTCAATTAATCGAACTACATCCAAACTCACACGCTGTATTAATTCAATGTCACTACATTCTGGATTTTCTTCATTACAGTTCAATAATTCTTGTAATCTATACACGGAAGTAGTTTTTAGAGTATAAAGTTTTTACAAAAGAATAAACTGATTTTACATATCTTTGTTTTAACAGCCCTGAGGTTGAAATTACGTCTTTAACGAGTTTCCTGCAGCCGAAGGAAGACCACAAGCTATTAGACTGTGGCCAAAAAGCTCTAATAGAACGTGGATTTTCCTTTTTTAAGGATTCTTTTGACAGTGTAAGTATAATTTTAAAGGTGTTTTATTTTAATAAAATTTTTTGATAAATTATTATATTTCTAGATTTTCAACCTCAACATTGTTAACCGAACATCGTTGCTTAACAATGTCAGGAGCCCATGTAAGGGGTAAACAAACCTTTCATCTATGGCAGTCACAAGACATTCTGGTGCCTCGAGTGTTTTTTATATAATATAGAAAGTAAATGGATGGATTTGGAAGACATAATTGGTCAAGATGTGTCTTGCACGTGGCTACAGACTCAACCCTTAACTATTGGTTTTTAGCTGCGCCGACTGTGTTTGGTTTCCGGATTGATAGGTCGTGAGCTGCTTGCGATTCGTTTATTCTATAGATTAGCTCGAGATTTATACTAGATTGAGATTCTAATATAAACAGTATGGAGAAAAAGCTACAAGAACGGGTCGGAACGGAGAAGTTACGCCGATTAATTTCGACTGTTGTCTAAAGATCTGCCAAAAAAGTTGAAATCGCAAACAAAAATTTAATTTATTACCAGTTAAAATTCGCTTGCATATTTGGTGGACGACCATTTTACCCCAAAAGCAAGAAGGAGGGATCTAAAAGAATTAGAAAGTATAAAATTAACTGTTTAATACATTTCTTCTGTTTATAAATTTTTTTTAAAAATATTTTGTACTATCAAGTGTGACTGCAAAGTTCATGTAACCTTTAAATTGTCTGTAAATGGGCAACAATTGGTTATCTCATCAATGGATGAACAAGAGAAAAGAATAAGAGTGAAAGCGATACACGCAGATATTGGTCGATATAAGGTGGTGTCTGGATACTTGAGAAAGTTAACTTTCTTTTTACAAGATTATTGAAACTCAGAGATATATTTTTTTTTTACATTACTGAAGTTGAAGTAACATGGGAGCAGACCTGCAACTCCGAGATGGCCTCAATGGTAAAAATTTTTCTCTGAGAATGGAAATTAATGAATTGAGAATTGAAATCAAAGAATTGAGACAGGAATGTTTCCTTTTGTGCCTGTTTTTATGTGGTTTCTTTTTTTTCAGTTTTTTTTCATGTGGTTAATTATAAAATAGTAGAGCCAGTCCTTGACAAGAAGCAAAATACTGTTCATTAGTTTGAGATATAGTCCGCTAGACTCTTCTTCACCCGTAATTACTCAAGGACAAACTTGTAAGATTCATATTTTTTTTCTTAATTACTGTTTGATGAACTTTCATTTACATTTTTAGTGAATTTCTTTACCATAAGTTTCCACGAAGCCGTGGAAGCAATAAACAGACATTGTGGACATCTACAAACAATGAGAAATCAGATGCAACAATTTACGGAGGAAATTAAAGATTTATCTTGTAATGGTAAGAAAATTTACTTAGAGTGGGTTGGCCGCAATTAAGCTCAGCTAAATTTATACTTAGTTTTCAATCTATACAATTAAATTTAACCGATTTCGATAATAACGGTATTATCTAAATAAATAACCTTGATGTTAACCATGATGGTGGATTTTTTTCGGTCGTGGTTCCAAGTTATTATTAATGTTTATGTTATGTAATGTAAATATTACTACTGATACGTACCACTGTCACCCTGCCGAGGGCAGACCGGAAACTCAAACCTCAAACTGTCGTCACTCACCCTAACGAGGGCTGCCCATAAGGCCACACGCTCAGATTTTTTCTGGGTGTTTAAATCAAAAATTGAAAGTCGACAGATTTGGGAGGAACGTCGTCGGATTGGGGTTTTTTTTAGTGTAGAGACAGTAAACAATTTAGATTCTTACGTTAAGTCATTACACAATAAGAAGGGGAATTTTGAATTTAAGTTGACAGTTTACGTTTTCAACACGCATTTTAGAGAAGCTCTGCTGCCTTGCAAGAGACAAGATAGTGCACTTAAAAAGTCGAAATAAACTGCACAGACGATTGAGCAACATTTTATTCGACGATGATGATGATGATGAATGAAATGGAACAGAGACATCAACAATGCCACAAGTTGGCATTGTTAGATAACCAGCACGAAAAATTAATTTACCCCTCATTTATTGTAAGTGGGAAATGTGTTTCACCAAATTCTAATTTATTTTCGCACTACATCGATTTAATGACAGATATTTTTAAAGACCCTGAATATTTTGAAAAAAATCCATCCAATTTTATTTATGATTTAGGGAAATTTATTATCGATGAGGAAAAATTAGATAGTAATAAAAATAAGGATGATAGAAAAATTAATAAAGAGATGAGCAAAAAAATTAACGAATTAATAGAAGAACAACTAAATTTGGTCGAACACAAGCAATCAATGAGGCAATTGCATAGCATTCATTCAATAAGTGGAGTATTCAACTTTTGGAATCCCATTTGCAGTCAAGAGTTAGCAGGGCTAACATCAACGCAGAAATCTCTTGCTTGCAACTTGCTCGAATTGGGCGTGAAGGTTCAAACTTTAAGGGCACAC
>JAQGAS010001619.1:0-17007 GCA_034686365.1 Pachymerium ferrugineum
ACGCGAACACTTCTTTTGACAGTTCATCTGCTCTGTATGTTGCTAAGTGCGCAATGTAATTTTTCCACACAGACGTGTCTACTACTTCCTCTTCTAATATGCTTATGAAGTGCGCAACCTGCGCGCGCGTTTCTAACTTCGCAGGCGCGAGGAAGTCAAAGTGCATTATTAGTTTTAGACGCAGGTACAAAATCCATTTGAGCTCTGGCGGTGCGTGTACGTTGTTGTAGGTCCCCGCGAATACTGCTCTGGTCATTGGTCCATACGGCAGTACGATTCCAGCCTCTTTGAATGATTTCTCCCTGTCGTCAAAATTTTTCACGTATAAAGTTGATCCTTCGAGAGCGATGTGGAACATCATTTCCCCTTCCATGTTGCTTACAGTGTGCAGCGGGTCGGGCAAAGCATATCTGGGTCACTTGAGTTGATCCATCTTGCCAACAAAATATCAAACAGCATATCAAGATTTTTGTAATCGTCCAATGGAGCAAGCTGATCTCGTGCACTTATAATGAACTTCTCACCATCTATTTTCAGTTTCATAAAGTCTTGGGGGAGAGTGATGTTTTGACTCAATTCTGTAAGCACTGCCTCAATAAACTTGTCTTCCTCAGGTTTTTTGAATCTTCTTTTCAAATCTCTGCACTTTCCAGACAGCTCTGGGAGTCGGAACTGTTTGTAAGGATTCAGTTTGTAGCTTTAGACACTCAGAAATTAAATCTCTATGTATCAAAGTGTTAAAAGGGGTATTGTACTTTTGGGACAGGAACTTGGCTTCTTGGTCTGAGAAGCCAAATTGAAACTTCATTATCTGAAACATGTAATGTTTGTTCAATTTACCCCAATGCCAAGGGATTTCTTGCATCATTTCAGGTGTTAGTCCTAAAAACTTAGAGATGCCATTTATTAAAAAAAAACAACAACAATCGTCTAAGTTCTCACTAGTCATCAATATATTGTAACAGGCGTTTTTTAAGTAAGATCTTTCTCACCACCTTAGTGTTGCCCACATATCACTATAAAAGATGTTGGTAAAATTGGAGTTAACTAATTTGGTATCATGGTCCACAACTCCTTCTCTGAAAGCAAGGAACTCAGTAGCTGACCACATTGTGGTGATTTTCCACAATACAAAATCTAGAACTGAAGCAAGAGGAGGATGGAATCTGAGGTTATGCAAGGGGTTGTTCAACTGGAAGGGTTAGCCTGTTGGTTATTTTTACTGTTACGGGGGGGGGTGCGTCCTAGATATGGTTTTATCTTTACTAAGTGTCACCATATGTTTTATCAAGCAACGAAAATTGAATTTAAATTAAAATATTAATACTAAAAAAAAATCTAACCCATGTAAAATTCACCTGTAGTTGCTTTTTAAAATTCTCGATATTACCTTACGTATAAATTTTAAAATATATGTAAAATATTACCTTTTATTTCTGCAGTGCAATGGCTGGAGATAATTCAGTGGCTGATTTTTTTTTCTCAATAAACAAGCCATGGATGTTTACTACCTGGCAAACTGGTTGCGCCCACGTGACAAAACTAGTACGATTTGCAAAAATGCAAACCACACTATGTACGATTGCCAGTTCGTAAACATTTGGCTGTGAGAAATAATTTTGGCATCGCCTCTATGATTGTATATTGTTACTTAAATGCTTCATGGATGCTGAAAATTAAAAAAAAATGGAATAAGTTCATGAAATTATGCTAGTCAACATAATTTGACTAGTTAAAATTTCGTATTTTATTATCCATTTCATACTTACTCCTGGACTATACATACATAATAAAATATGTTTTATTTATGAAAAATTAAGGAGGAAAAATGCATTTATTTCCACCACAATCGCAATGTGTCATTGTGGTTTTATCCATTTGGAATTTACCTGAAGAGGTCTAATCCGGCTGACCACTTTGTTGCACGTGTTGGAGTGCGTTCATCTGATGAAACTTTTGAAATATTGATTATTGGAGCTTCAGCCATGGCGTATGTTGGAATATTGATTGGTGTTAGAAAGTTGAAATGGGAAAGCAATTTCAACCGGTTGAATAACACTCATTTCAACTCCGGTGGCGCACTTTTGTTAGTGTATCAAAGCATTGTGAGTGGAGGGCATCACAATGTTCGTGGTAATAGCAATGGTCTCCTAGATCGTTGATGGTAGGCCCGGCATCCGACAGTGTGATGAGACCTACGTCGTCGCCGTACCTAATGAGAAGAATTGGATCTTTTTTTTTTTTAAACTATAAATAAAATAAGTTAACGAGTAAGCAAAAAAAAAGTGTATTAGAATTACTGTCGAGAAATTCAGCCACCACTTTCTCATCGCCGACGTCCAATCGAAATACGACGACGTTAACGAGCGTTGTACTTGCGTTGAGAGACAATGTTCACAACGTTATACCCAAAGACTCGTGAGAGCAAGTCGAGTCGGCGAGACCATGCTACCGCAGCGATGTTTAATGGATAGCAAGTCTGATAGTACACGTAAAACTGACAGAAAGGTATGGACCTGTAACCGCCAGCCCAAAAGATGCCAGTCAAACGAGCGAAAGCGTCTTCGCCCGAAGTAACATAAGACTCAGGGTGTACAGCCATTTTTAATAGCTCTTCGTCCGATCGAAATGGACGGTTCTGATGCCAAGTGGAGCCAGACATATGACACTCCGCATTTTTGCTGGCAATGATGGTTTTGTCAGCGTTAAATGTTAAACCAACGTGGGCCCGGCATCAGTTAAAGAGCACTTTTATAAAACGGTTTATCCTCATCCACCGGCAAATGGTTGTGTGCATTTAAGAACATGACTTTATACATTATATTTTATGAAATTATATTAAAATTTATCTTACTTTTATGATCAGACCACAAGTCACATGTCTTTCTGTTCGGGTCCAAAGAAGCATTTATCACAACTGGAGCATGGTCTCAAAGGTCCGTCTAATCATTATCACCTGTAAATGAATCTATCCTTGCTTTTTTTCTCAATTGTCGGTTCAATCACCTTAATGGAGTCAACATTTGGTTTTGTTTTGGAGATTTTTTTATTACACGTGCTTTTACATATAATGTTTACAAGCATGTTCGAGCTACTTTATATAAATTGCATTAATTTTCGTCCCATGGCTCGTCTACGTTGTGGGAGTTGTTCCTCCTCTTCAGCTGCGTTTTCTTCACGGATTGTAACTCGTCTTTCGAGAGAAAAAGGAGATATCGTGCAGAGCAGACCACCTTGCCTGTCAGTTGTATTGCACTTTGGGGATAAGCCAATAATCACTGTGGGCAAGAATTTCGGCTGATAATTCGCTCGCTTTATACTGCCCAACTTGAAATATATTTCATTGTTTGTGATGGGTCCAAGGGACCGGAAATTGGCTAATACATTCCTAATCTGGTTCTCGGCTTTCCTACTGTAGTAGTTGTCCCACAAGCACGGACTTACCTCGTCCGCTAGAAGACCGAGGTCTAAAATGTTATTTTCGCTCGCTCTTCGAGCTTACATTTAGTAGGAGTCAAGAAGTTGAAATGTGTTAGAAATTTCAGGCGAATGAATAGTATCCATTTTAACTCTTAAAGTGTCAGATGGTAGCGGAGGAATGGCTCCAGCATAATCTAATTTATTCTCTTCATTTTCATCTCGTGGTGAAGGGGATCCAGGGGACAAGGGAGAGGATTCTATAAAATCAATTAATCCTGCGAGATCAACAAATGTTATTGAGCCTTTTGAAAATTTTTGAATCGTTGCATTTTCGGCATTGATTTTTAGACTAAAAATTGAATGAGAACCAGATGGCTTCGTAGAAGTGCACTGCTGGCGTGCTGTGTGTAAATATTCCTGTATGTTGAATATTAGCCTTTGGGCCCGCTTAACTTCAGCACTTAACTCTTGGGCATCCATTTTGACAATTAGTTTCCTCCCTTTTTCCTCCCTTTTTTTTTATATACTCTCTAAGTTTCAACCTTTTACCTTGATATCAAATTTTTTTCAACTTCTCCCCTTTCTTGACATATCACAATTCTATCTCCTTCTCCATTTTCCAACCTTCCACCCATTTTGTTTTATATTACACTATAATATGACATTTTTATAACATTTTTCCTTATATCCTAAATTTCCTCAAAAGCAATTAAAGCAACTACCCACACACACTTGTACATAATTTCTTCCTCTACTCATCTTTACACCAAACGGACAGTAATTAACAGTATTGTCCTTTTCTTCCTTAGTTTTCTGCCCTTCTCCGGAAGGTCCTGCCTCTTCTTCATCCTTTCCTTCTTCTGACTCCAGCACTCCCTCACTTTCATCACTGTTCGCCCAAAAGGCTGACAATTACAAATTCTACGGGTCCGGCAACGTCTCTTATGAGAGGTTGGCCTTAACCCTTGAAATTTTCTTGTTCAGGCATTTGGTTCTTTTCCCTGCATGACGCTCTTTTGGCGCGGCGCCGTTATAATCGCCTTTTGGGCTCGTTGTTCGCTCCGCTAAACTTCCAACTCAAAAGTTATAGGTAGGCCGTGGCCATTTTATTTTTTGTTGGTCTGGTTTGGTGGTGATAATGATTAGACGGACCTTTGAGACCATGCTCCAGTTGTGATAAATGCTTCTTTGGACCCGAACAGAAAGACATGTGACTTGTTAATATTTATATTTTAAAAGCTTTTTTACGTTTTAAAATCTGCCGCCATCATCAAATATTCGTTTCGAGGACTACTGAGGAGAATTGTTACATGTAGTTGCAGGTCATACTTGGTGTCAGGCGTGTAATTGCAAAACGGGCAAATTAATTGCAAATTTCAGCAATTTCAATTTCAAAAGCATCGGTCGTGCAAGTAATAGAAAGATGTGTGCAATCATTATCAGCTAAAGCTTCGAAAATGTCCTTCGTTGCATAGACATCAGAAACGCCAATGTTGATTGGTTGTGTAATAGGTCTTGTTGTGTTTTTTTGTGTAGCTTGGCTTGTCTAAACAATTTAGTAAACGTTGAAAAGAAAAAATTTTTTCAAAAGTTATTCTGAAACATGGGTCATCAAAGGGACAGTGTATTTGACAGCTCAAAAATTCGTAAATCTTGGATGATTTAGAGGCAATTTCTTCATTTAACTGAATACATTCAAAACATTCTCTACATCGCCTATGTTTACATTGGCTTTATGTTTGGCCGATATAAACTCCGACCACAGATCCCCTCTATTTAATTTTGTAGAAAATGCTGGACAATTTCTGCGGGTCGGGCAACGTCTCTTACCCTTGAAATTTTTTTGGTCCGTGCATCTGGTGGAAGATGTGTCCACATTCCAGCATAGAAATATCATTCCCACAAACCATTTGACTAAGACATGTGGCACAATTTTCTCTCATCGGTTCCAGTAAAACTTCTCTCTCGGCAGGTGCAGCGCAGGTTTAATTTTCTTTTAACCTATGCGTCCGTAAGTTTCCTTGGGAAGTTCGATGGCGAGGTCCTTTGAAATGAGTGCCCTTTTCCACGGATCAATGCTGGCTTCCTGCATACTTTATTCCATGTCTAAGGTGATTCTTCATTTGTCTCCAATCTACTTTCAACATAATCATTGGAATTTATTTACCAGTTGTGATTTTTGACTTTACTGTGGTTGTAATTGATGATGTAGATACAGTTGTTCCATCTGGCATTTTTATTACATGATTTGTTATTCTCATGTATGTACTTGGTATTGGAGGGTTGAATATCCATCCTGATGCACTTGTTGTTTCATATGACGAAATATGTTTTTTTTCTTTATGAATTTTTTACCTGTCTTTATGTCTGCTGTTTAACCATGAAAATTCGGCTGGCCGCTTCCCGAATTTTTTATCGGTAACTGGGTAATGGACACTCTATCCCACTACTCTGGATCGTATAGTTTTCTCACGATGTTTTAAACGCTGACAAACGCTGTTTTCACGGTAATTTCTCTCTCCTCGAATTAGGTCTGGCTCCAACAAAAATGCACGAACTTCTTGCCGCTGCAAATTTGGCTTTCGGTAAACTCTCCACGAATTACACACTCTCGGTAATTTGACAACCACGTTTAGGTATCACGGAACTCGACACATAAGCACTTCAACTCGGCTTAAACTCAAAAATCAAATTAGTATTGTTTGTTCTCTTTCTTTTATCGGTACTTATCGGTACTTATCGGTACAGCTACTTCGAAACTCTCTCTACCAGTTCCTAAACTTATTCGGTAACGGTAGTTGGAAATTTTCCAATTTTCCACCTTGGAAAATTCACGGATTCGGTAAAACTTTATCCCTAATCCTTCACCTTGGAATCAGGAGAGAAACGACACAACTTTTAACACCACATTGATATAATTTAGGAACTAACTTAAGGAATAACAGCATCAATTAGAAATTATCAATTAATTTAAACTCTGTTCCAAAACTGATAACCAAAACAACTAAAAGCCATTAGAAAATCAGACTAGAAACACAACATCTAGGTAAAAGAATGATGTTTAGTGATGAGAAAAAAGTAGAAAAATTAAGTACGGATGTCGATTCAATGATATCAACAAGTAGTCGGTTTTATTAGACTGTAATAAATGACTACCAATGAGTAGAGAAAACACTAATAGGACAAAATAAATTCTTTTTTCTGTAAATAACTTTTTTGTTTTAATGTGGTTTTGGGTGTTATATAGGTTTAATTTACCGGTATTTAGATTAATTGGGTGTTCGTTCATTTTCATGTGTAAATTACGTTTAATTGATTCAAGGCAATACTAATTTAATCAAAAAAAAAATTGAAAAGCTCAAAAAAAAATGATTTGAAAAAGTGCGGCTTTTATTCTCCAGTTTAAATATTTTGTCGCTTTTTCATCTCTCATTCCTTTACAATGTGTCTGATCTTTTTAAAAAATTTTTTTACATCAATGATATAGCACTTTTCTCAATCTCTTATTTTCTTTTCCAATTTTGATGTTCACTTTTTCATAATGAAAATTGGCATGTTCTAACTAACAAAAAATTAAAAATTTAGAAAAGGAAAAACTTAAAAAAACTGTAAAATCTGTTTCTTCACAATTTTGTAAATAGATTTGTATAAATGCAAAAAAAAAAATCAATAATCGTTATATTGATCTATGTTAGTACAATCCATTTCTAAGACTGCACTTTTGGCTTGACTCTTTCTAGATGGTTGGCCTTGAGAAGACGTAGCAGTACCAGCTCGAGATAAAGAGGTTGAAACATAATGAGGGGGAGCAAGAGACTGAACTTGTTGTACCTTAAAATAACAAATTATTAGAGACAAAAGACGGGAAAAAGTCGTACCTTTTCTTTCATTGCACTCCCATGCTAGTGAGCTTGTATTTTTTACAATTTAATTCCAAAGTTACGGTCTAAATTTCAGGTTTTAGCGATTTCCCAAACACAGCCATAACGTGTGAGACAACAATAACAAAGATGTGACGTATTAGACAACTTCTAACAACGTCATGGCTGCGAAATCACTAAAACTCGAAATTTAGCTACATAACAGGGAGTGCAATAGAAGAAAAGAAACTTTCATCTACACCTTAACTTACATCTTGTTCGGAAACACTTCGTATGCCTGATGCATGTACAGAATATAGTCCAGACGAATGTCGGCTCTTTGTTTTTTGAGGTGGTGAATCATTTCTACTCATTTGATGTGACGAAGGTGGTAGAGTTGGTGGTGGTGGTGGTTGTTGTGTTCCACCACCCATTGACTGACGAGTATTAGTTGACATGACACTACCCGGATTAGAATTGCGAGTCATGTTCGTAGGTGCCATTGATCTTTGTGAATGTGGCATTTGAGATATAGATGTAGTCATAAAATCCGAATCTGGTGAAGCAGTTGAAGAAGGAGTTAATGAACCACCACCAATACCTAATACTTGACTCCTTTTAGTACTCGCACGTGATTGAGTAGAAGAAAAATAATCTTCAGCAGCCGACATAGTTTTTCTTTTTGGTGGCCGAGGTAATGGTCCATCATCAAATCCAGTCGTTTTACCACAATCCCATGCAGGAATAGGTTTACATGTTTTATTAACAGCGCTTTTAGTTGTCATAACACGAGATGCTGATGACATACCACCCGATGGATCCATTTGACTTGGGTATCCAGTTCTTGTTGTATGACTAGTATACGCTAATGGCGGTTGATATAGGGATTGCTGTTGCTGTTGTTGCGATATTTGTTGTGATTGTTGTTGCGGCGGTAGCGGCGGTTGCAACCCCTGTTGCGTTTGAAGATAGGCAGCGCTTGGTGTACCATACATTGTGCCACTTGGTCTTGGACCACCAGTTTGTGGCTGACCAATTGAAGGATGCGAATAACCAATTGTAGTAGGAGCTTGAGGAACTGCTCCAACACCTCGCTCTGATGATCCCCCATAACCGCCATGTGATGATACACCACCTAATTGTGCTTGATAGTTTGAACTCATAGAGACTACTTCATTGACATCTTCATCTAAATAAGCTTCGTACGTGAGCTCTGAATGCGGTGGATTAGTCATTGCACTACCTCGTCCATATCCCTGTTGTGTTCTCGGAGATGAAACAGATCTTGGTGGTGATGCTCTTGGCGTTGTAGTTGTTGTGTAGGAAGTTAAATGTGAACCGGAACCCATATGATGTTGTTGTTGTTGTTGTTCGGGTGGGTAATCTTCATTTGAACAAGGAATGTCATCGGGTCTAGGGAATCGATATGCAGAAGGAATTTTTGATGGACGAAATTGAACTCTTAATTTAGTTAGATCTCCATTTGTTCCTCTGCCCATTGATGATGGTGGTGGTTGTTGTTGAACAGATGATTGGCCCATACTTGGTGGTGGATAACCAGTTGATGGTGGATAACCACTTTGAAAAACAGTTGGTTGATATCCGCTTTGTTTCATTGATCGCCCCATAGATGATAAAGCTCTTCCTTCAGTATCATATCCATCTACGATCATAGCTGTTTGTCTACTTTGACCTGTATAATATCCACTTGTCATACTTGGATAACCAGTATTCATAGTTCTTTGATCATATCTTTGTGATAACTGTTGTTGTGTGGGTTGCATCGTCATCGAAGTTCCACCACCAAATGCACTTCTGTGGCGATTCGTTCTCCAAGCGGCCGTTTCAACGCATTGGGGTGCAGGACCCGTTACAATTCTTGAAGGTGATACTTCAGGTCCGCATGTATCATCTTGTGGTGATAAAACGCCTTTACTTCTACCAGTAGCTGATGCGGACGTTGGTAGAGCAGTTTGTGCATCACTTAAAGCACCGCCGCCAGGTTCCGTTAATGGTCCGCCGCTAGATCCCATTAACTGTTGTTGTTGACCGCCGGATCCCACCGACAAGCCCGATCGAGCCATCGTTGCAGCAGTTTGGTTTGCGTAACCAATCGTCGTTGCTTGGTTTGAATAACCAACCGTCGTTGCTTGGTTTGAATAACCAACCGTCGTTGCTGCTCCTGGTGTTGATTTGTAACGGCTTCGGTGGAAGGATTCTGCAATGTCAGCAGCTCCCTCTGCAAATTCCTCGCCATTGCAAATTGATTTCGGTCCTCCTTAAAAAAAAAAAATTTTTTTTTGACTTATAAATTATTTAAATAAACTAAATTATTTACCTGAACTGTAAAATGCTGTCACAGCTTTGTATGCGATTCCTAATCGACTTAAAATGAAATGACCGACGACCAAAACTAGGGCCAACATTTTAATAAGTTTTACGATTTTACTCGTTTTACGTTTTTCTTCTATCGATTTTGATTCTTTTTCCGTATTAACAGTTCCATTATTGTTTTTCCTTTTAAACTCTCGGATTTGGAAGAAAATAATGTTAGGCTAAGTCACGATTCACGCCTAAATTTTAACCCATGTTCAACGTCGAAAAAGAAAAAATGTAACTAAACTACTGTTGCTATTCAGGCCTATAATAATTGAAAATCGCGCCCTATGGTGGAGATTTCAGTTACCACATTCTAAACGGTTTCAATAATGAATTTTTTATAATTATAAAAGAATAATAATGAGACTAACATGGTTTGAAAATTCTTTTTTTATTATTATCATAAATAAAGTGAATATCATTCGTGGTAAATAGCGATCAAAATAGTTAATCAGGTGGCGAAACCGGCGTCTTAAATCTCTCTTCTTCTTCCTCCTCGCCCTCTTCTGGTGGTTTCTCAGCTGCTGGAACGTCCACTTTTCCCTCTTCCGGTTCAGTTGCTTCTTCAGTGAACTCAGCTGGTGCTTGTTCAACTCCAGGTTCATCAACCTTTGACTCTGATTTAGCAACGTCAGCACCACCCTCTTCTATCAAAAAATATGATATTAGTCGTTTTCAGTTTAATTTTCATATTAATTACCTTCTTTGTCAGCAGGCGGCGCTTCTCCTTCCTTCTTCTCTTCTCCTTCAACAGCTTCTGTACTCGCAGCTCCCATTTCCCGACCCATTAAACCAGATTCGTCAGCTCCTTCACCTGCTGATGCTTCTTTTGCCGGTGAAGTGTCAAACGAAACTCGTCGACTGCTTTTACTGCCTTTCGATTCCGGTTTCGATTCTGCATCTTGATCAACTGATGGCTTACTATCACCAGCTGCCGCTGCTTTGCTGCTCGCCTTAGACGATACTGACGTTTTCGATTTTTCTTCCGTACCAGTTTTGGACGGTGGCGCCGAAGGAACTTTTGATGACGTTTTCGACGCCGGTTTCGACGACACAGGAGTAGGTGGTTTCGTACTTGTAGGAGATACTGATTTTGAAGGTGGTTTAGATGACGTAGTTGATGGTGGTTTCGACGACGGTATTGTCGACGGTGGTTTCGAACTTGCAACCGAAGGTGTCGCTTCTACTTCTTCTTCTTCTTCGGCTGATCCAGCCGATGATTTACGGCTAAATCCCTTTGAACCAGCAGATCCTTCAGATCCTTTAGATCCTTGTTCACTCGAAGTTTTCGATGGAGTCGGTTCCGGTTCCGGTTCTTTTTCTGATGGTGGTTTCGACGCTGGTTTTGAAGAAGGGGCTTTCGATTTCGGTTTAGATTCAGCTTTAGACGGTGCTTTCGATTCAGCTTTAGCTGCTTTTTTTGGTGGTGGTCGAGGGGGAAATCCATCTTCCCATGCATTTACAATACCACACTCGGCCGCAGAAATAATTCCATCTTTGCCGTTTTTAGGTGCGCCGCTTTTTCGTGGTTTTTTCTCTGGTGGCATATCACCTCGATCAGACACTTGTGATGTTCCGGCATAACTTTTCTTTTGTTTAGGTTTCGTTGTTGATGAAGTAGCCGTAGCTGCACTTGCACCTCTCTACAAAAAAAATATTAAAATTATAATCAAATATAATTTTGGGTCGTAAAAATAATATACTGAGGGTGTAGGTTTTGGTGATGATTTGGCCGAACTAGTTGGTGATGTCTGACTTGAAGTTTTTGATTTTTCTGACTTTTCTTCTTCGTCATCTTCTTCAGGAAAATCTTCGTCATCTGGTTCAACTTCTTCTGTAGCTGCAGTTGGGATTGAATCGGATTCAGCGTCAGAAATTGTTTCTTCTGCTTGTGATGGTGAATCTCCACTTGCAGTTGCTGTTGCTGTTGTCGATTGCGTTTCTTGTGAACCTTTCTCTCCATTTTTCTTGGGTTCTGTTTATAAATAGATAATATTAGAAAAAAGTAATGTCTAAATCTACAAAGTGTACCTTCATCTTCGCTGTATGCAATTCCCAACCTGCGAAGTGCAAGATGAGATAACGTTAAAACTGTTCCAATCATTGCACTAAATTAAATTCAGCAGTTTTCCTGCTTCATAAAGAATTTAAAAAATTGATAGATTTTAAATTGTCATGTGTTCTTCTTGTCAATTTAGAAGATACCACTTCCACTTTACATACAACTCTAAATAATTTCAAACATTCTTTAGCTATGACAACGAGTGTCAACAATTAGCTATAGATTTGTACCGATAGTTGTTTTTTGGGTATGGTTCTGTAGGCATCCAAAGTTTAAAATAATAATTCAATTAATAGCTTGAATCTGCCGGTTGCAAGCAGCAATTCTCTGATTGGCTAAGCAACGGAAGCTCCGCCCTTCAAGTCATGTGGCTACGTCAATAAACCTGAGCCCTTTAGCCGTTTTGTGAACCCCGTAGAACTCATCACCTCACAGCGATGCAGCTACATTCACATTCTTCACGCTTGCGAGTTTGACAAAAAACCGAGCGGACATCGTTTCCAGGAAATTATTTTACATCAAAAATATCTTGAAAATGGTACATTCGATTGTTGTATTATATTTTAAGTATATTTTGTGCTTTTTGGTAGCCGATTTTATTCATCGTTCCTAACAACGAAATAAGACATCGGCCGCCATGTTCGGTGTTACGGAATCGCAAGTCATGTGTTTCTCACGGCTGCAGAAACATGATGCTAATACTGCAAGGGATTTTTTTTTATCTTAAATCGATCTTTTATATTCGAACCGCTTTTGATTGGACGAAAAGGCTTTACGTCTGTTTAATGTGGTAAGGTGGTGATGTGCTAGAGGGGCCTAAACTCTGAATACACATAGTGAAGCAAAGGTTGCTCGGCTGGGTGACCTGTTTTACTTCATTATGCAAGTAGGAGAGGGCCTAATGAATCTTCAAAGAACCTAACTTGTGGCCACCGTTTTTATTTATTAATTTAACTTTTCCCCACTACGATTACCACAAAAATGATTTGTATATAAATTGCAAAATAAGTAATAAGTAAACAGAAATAACACGTACTTCCAACTGCGAAGGTGCGATACTCGAATATCGGACGGGATAAATAAGAACATAAGTGGCTACTGTCTGGTTTATCAAATTACATTTCGTTCTCTAATTTACTAACCTTAGTGTGAGCGGATACAGTATAAACGTTACGCAAATTTCTGGTAACAAAGTTCATATACAGAAGCGCGTGTGGCCATGCCCATATTTGACGCCTCTTCCAATCTATTAATCCATTCGCATAAACCATTGGACAACAAACAAAATAATGCGAGTCAATTCATTTAAAGATTGTTTCGAAAGTTTGAGAAGTTTTTTCATATTGTTCACAGTGTTTGTAATTGTGTCTACAATTTTGAAGGGCATTTTTAACATCAAAGGATTCTTCCCACACCGAATTATCTTCAAACTGCACATAGCTTAGTAAGCATACGAACTCTTGTGGAATCGAAAGTGTGATCGCATCTTACACGTTGAGGGACCTTCAGATTGAACTGACTGCGAGGAGTTGATTCTATAAAGAAACAACAAAACACAAGCATTCTAAAGCCTGAGCGAATCCGGGCAGGAAAGCTAGTAAAAAAGCAGTTACTGGACTAAGGGACGGTATTTGGTCAAAATACATGACAGGACATAGACCTATATCAAGGTTTATGTAGAGCTATGGACATATTTACTAAAAATTTAATATTTGTAAATTTTAAGTTATGAAAGTGGTGAATATTGACAGGACTTTCACCGCTTACCTTTATCATGCAATTGAAATGCGAGAAGAACGAGAAGTAATTTTGTTTCACTTATAAAAAAAACTTATTTTGCTTTTCAGTGGGTCGCGATGCTTCGTTGCCGTCCCGTCTACTGCGCACTTGTTTTCACATGCCTCACTGTGGTCACCGTCTACAACATTACGTTTGGTTTCCGCCTTGTTCCCATGGAACGCACCTTCTCAGTCTCTCATGACTGGTTCGACAATAGCCATTGGTCAATCAACAATTCAACTGACCTCCCTCCACAACTGCACTTCCGTGCATCTACAGGTCGTATGGACACCCAAAGACGTTACAAGATCCATGACTTTCTTGTCATCAGTAAAAAATGGGACCAGGTCAGTGGTGGACGAGTATGTCTAGCCACTCAAACATCCCTTGACCGATTCTCTACCTTGGGTGAAGTGGCCTCCGAATGGCAAGGACCTGTCAGTATTGCAGTGTTTGCACCTGATCAAGAATTTCCTCTTGCAATACGCTATATAGCATTTTTACAAAATTGTTTTCCAGCTGTTAAAGACAACGTTTCTTTCCACGTGGTTTATCCTGTCAATCGTCCTCCTGCTTATTGTCCTCTATTAGATAGTGAACCACTCCTAATGAACTGTTCAACGCCTCAAGAAAGTTTATTGCGCTTATTAAAACTGCGTCCACTCTCCATGATGCAGTGGAGAAATAAGACACTTTACCCGCAAAATCATTTGCGTAATGTAGCACGTAAGAACTGTCAATCACCCTACGTCTTCCAAACCGACGTGGATATTATACCTCGACGTGGACTTGCACTTTCCTTAGCTCAGTTCCTTAGACGACCAGATGTATGTGATCCTTGCGGCTTTGTTATACCAACGTATGAAGTAGAGTCAAGTGTGCCTCAATTGCCTTTGACTAAAAGTGAATTAATAAGTTTGGTGAATAAACATCAGGCACAGCCATTACACAACATGATGTTTATTCACAATCAGTTAGCGACAAATCATAGTCGATGGGAGCAGATTCCTGAGACGGATGAGATGGATGCGTGTTACAACGTTACCAATTATTATGGGATCTTTTACGAACCGTTTTATGTATCTAAAGATTCGGTGCCACCTCATGATGAAAGGTTCGTCGGCTATGGATTTACACGCAATTCTCAGGTGAGGTGAAAGGTCTAAAAGGGTTAATTTCTATCTATGCATTTTTTGCTGTCAGTTGGATCATAAAATTTGTTAAATTATTGGGTCATTAAAACAACAGCATTTTTATAGTAGACAATAGACACCAGGATATTCCTCAGCCTCCGTGCCAGGACCAGGTTGGGAAAGCAGCAAAGGTGCCAATAGATTTCTTTTATATTTCCGATAGTGGCAAATGTCTTGTTTGCCAAGATGTTACCCTTATAGAAGGCGTTTGATTTCTTGCTTCAGTTCAGTATAGAATTCTGTTTGCTGTTCGATGGACTCCGCTATTTGGTGTCTGCTATCTCCTACAAAAATGCAAAATTAAAAATGCTGTTGTTTTAAAATTTCTTGAAATGTTATATAGTAAAGTTGTGACCAATTTTTATTAGGTCATTAAACTAAAATTACTATTTGATTTTTAACTGCATGATGAATCAAATGTAATAAAACAAGGTAATCCTTAATCAACTTGCACATGCTAAATTGGCCCTTTGTCTTTGTTTTCTTTTTTGGTTATTGGTGTTTGGGATAGTAAATTTTGCTTTTTTTTTTTTTAATTTTTCAGGTCTACGAAATGGGGATTGCTGGATACAAATTATGGGTGCTCAACAATGCTTTTGCCTTGCACAGAGGCTTGGTTAATAAGACAACTCGACAATGGTGGAGAAGGCTACAAAATAATGTTAATGCTCAACTTCTGGAAGGATTTAAAAGAGAAGTTGCTGTTAGATATAGTCGCAATAACCAGCACAGAAAAAAGTCCAATCCAAGATGAATCCATTGAAAAGTAGAAATATTTAGTACAGATAAAAAGTTTTAAGAAAATAAAACATATCACGAAGAATTGCACACCTTAAATATGAATTTTTTGTGCTCACTAAAATTTAAACCTGCACTACTTTAGCATTAGGATTAGTAAAGAAAAAAGACTAATTCGGTAGTTTGCTTTCAAAAATTTCTCATTGGAGGTCAAAATTTCAAAGAAACAAATCCTAACAAGTGAATTGGATAAAGGTACAATAGCTCAACACTTTCCTAGACCTTTCGATAGTTTCAGAATATACTAGACTAGTCTATCTAAATATATAAAAATCTGTTTGTATGTTTGTCTTTGTCTCGTATGCCTTCCTATACCATTCATCCGATTGCGATGTAAGTAGCAAGAAATTCTGAAAAGAAAATTTATTATTATTTGTTCTTACAAGGGGGGGTACCGCAGGCGGCCGCCTTAGATTTCTCTCAAAAAGTGTGTAATAGTTTACTAATACGATTAACAGAGGTTGGTAACCTAAAAACTCACACTATTCATTCAAACAATAGAAAACATTGTTTGAACATTGCACTATTTCCCTGCAGGGAAGCGGAAAGTAGGGCACTTGTAGGGGAAATGTGGTCTAACCCTGCGTAGGTTTGGATTTCGGAACTAATTCCGGAATCCATCTTGCAAAAATGGCGGCGCCCACCTGCGAGCGAAGGTGCACGTAAGAAATTCGCAATATTTGCAATTAACTAGCGTTTGTCAGCCTGTTTTAGGTTATAAGATACTGCGGTACTCCCCTTGTTAGTTTAAAAAGAAATTACCTTCATCTTCTGGATTTCTATTTGCCAAATATTTCTCAATCATTATTTGGTCTAGAAAATTATTAATGTAGATTAATGTAGATGTAATTACTTATTTTAAAATCTTACACGTATGTGAGGGTGAAGGTTAGTAGTGTGTTGGGTCGTCAGTTCTGTAGTGTGAAGGTGTAAGAAATTATGCAAGGCAAAATATTGAGAATACAAAATATTTAATTTTAATGAAAAAAAAATTAAAATTTAATTAAAATACAAAAAAAATGATAAAAATTAAATTTAATCCGATTCAAAATAATTTAATATTTTCTTAATGCGAACTAACAATAAAAGAAGGGAATAAATCTCTAATTTTTAATATTAATTGTTATAATTACCCCCAGCTGCTTCTGCAGTTATTCTTTGTTTCTGATTGGGCTCTTCTATGATGCTGGCGCCTATTTTCAAAATTTGATTATTGACGACTCTCTAGGAACTAGTTATTGCTTCAAGCTGTAATGAGAGAATCGCCCAAGCTGTTGTTCCCCTTGTCTTCCTTCGTTCTCCTTCTCTCCTTTTTCGCTTCCCCTTCACACAAAGACCTTAGACGAATGTCTAACGATGGACTAGCTCGGTCAACATACAAAAGAAAGATTAAAAAAAATATGCAACCATATTTATAGTATAACAAATGTGTAAAGTATCACTGGGCGAAATTTCAACTTTTCAATTGACAATCGTCGTAAAGTTATGGAAAAATGGACTTTCACAACACCTTTAC
>JAQGAS010001620.1:0-17003 GCA_034686365.1 Pachymerium ferrugineum
ACTCTATCGATACGCATCGAACCATTTGTCAAAAGTGTATACCCATTGCCATTCCGAACAAGATGTGTCATTCCCTTAGGGTCTGACCCTATATAAAACAACTAGTTATTGCACACATATGTATTAGAATTATTTATAATTTCAATTAATTCTGGAACAAATTTAAATAAGGGATTTAAGTTCTAACCTTCGACTTTGTGCCAGGTGATTTCTGGTTCTGGAAACCCAGTTGTTGCACAAGGCATTGAAATGGAACTTCCTATTGGCACCTTTGTATCATTGGGTTTAATGATCCATTTCGGCAATTCTGTTTAAAAAAACAACTTGAAATGTGTTGTGACAGAAGATGTTAATTTTTTTTAAAAAATATTAATTTAGATATTAGCCAATTCAAGTGTAATTATTGATGGCCAAAAGTTTTATACAGCATGGCAATAACAATTTACCATCAACAATTAAGGTTGCAACGAATGAATCAGATCCAGCTAAATTTCTAGCAATGCATTTATAACTGCCGTCATGTATTTTGGCCACTGGGTCAATTGATAGTACACTGGAGTATTCGTCTAAACTGTGCACATTTATGGAATAAGCCTCTGGTATTGAATTGTCATCTTTTAACCAAGTTATATTTAAGGGCAAATCGCCTCGGCTGACCACACAAGACACTCGAACAAGCATGCCTTCTAATAAATGTCCACCTTGGAAGGCAAATGGCACAATTTTTGGAGGGACTGCAAGTAATGAAAAGAAATACTAATCACTTATTGTCATTACCATTGACAACAAGGATTGCCGTGGAATTGACTGACGCTGCAGCATTTTCAGCTATGCAAGTGTAATTGCCACTATGAATTTGCTCCACTCTCTCAATTGTTAACATGCTGGAGAATTGGTCTAATTTTCGAATTATAACACTCTGAAGATTTGAAATGGGTTGATTATCTTTAAGCCAGTTGATGGTCAATGGAAGATCACCCTGATAAACTACACAAGACACTCTTGCAAGAACTCCCTCAAATAAATGTTCATCTTGGAAGGAGAATGGAATAATCTTTGGGGCAGCTGAAAACAAGGCAAAAACATAGGATCAATTACCATTGACTGTTAAGCTAGCTGAGAATTGAGAACTAGTAGCTTGATTTGTAGCCACACACGTGTAATTTCCAGTGTGGCCACGATTGACTCTTGGAATGGACAGAACACTGGCATGACTTAAAAGGTTTACAATTTCAATATCCGATTGATTTATTGTCTTCCCATTCTTCAGCCAACTGAAATTGAAGGGAGAGTCTCCTTCTACAAGACCACACATAACTCTAGCTTGACTGCCTTCTGCCACATTTTTATCTTGAAAGGAGAAAGGAATGATCTTGGGCGCAACTGAAATACAAACCCCACAAGGTTTATAATGAAATAAACTATGTCATTACCGTGAACCAGAAGTTGCGCCGTATGGCTGACTGCCACCGCCCGATTTGATACAGTGCATGTGTAGTTTCCCGTATGAATAGAGGAGACACTCTCAATGGTTAAAGAGCTTGTATATTGATCGTAATATCGTGTTATTAGGTCTGAAGATGGTGCAATCGGGCGACCGTCTTTGAGCCACTCAAAAGTCAACGGCGGATCTCCCTGGCTCACGGCACAGTTAATATGGGCTCGCATTCCTTTATAAAACTGATCATCCACAAAGGAAAATGGTATAATTTTTGGAGGAACTTTAAAATAAAAACAATGGTTATCAACAAGCCATTACCATTTACACTGAGAACTGCTGAATGAGCTACTGTAGCTGCTGCATTTTTTGCAATGCATGTGTAATTTCCATTGTGCCTTGGTTTAATGTGAGCTATGTTGAGGATGCTGGAAAATTCGTCTAACTGTTGGATTTTAATGTCTAAATTGGCAACAAGTGCAGTTCTATCTTTAAGCCACTGAATGGTTATAGGTGAGTCGCCTTCACTAACAACACATTGTAGTCTTGCTCTCATTCCTTCTCGTAATAAATCTTCTTGAAAAGAGAATGGCATGATCTTTGGTGCGGCTGAAAGGGTATCGAATAACTGTCCACAGTGATACAACACACTTAACCTATATAATCAGCAAATCTTTCAATTCTGGATATTATCACTATATAATTATTTTGAGTTTTAAGTTTTGAGTTGAACTATATAAAAATTAAAAGCTTTACTTTACTTTTAATTAAGATGAAATAACCTTGGATTCATTAAACATGGATTGACAATGATCTGTTTAAAGCCAATACAGTAAGATCAATTAGTAGCCTATCTAGACTGGCATTATGTTAAAACATACTTCAGGCCAGAGTATCAGCATATGAATAGTTATTGCCAATCCATGTTTATTAAACGTGTGTAGACACAACAAATGATTTCAGTAAGAGTAAAATAAAAACTTCTGAACTCACTCATTACAACTACTTCAACTGTTCCTTCTACTGTTTCTCCTTGCAAGTTTGTCACAATACATGAATATTTGCCTTCATCTCGAGCTTTTTTAACTTTTGTTAATCTCAATGTTCCATTTGAAAGTACTTTTTGATGAAGCATTTGTGGTAGCATATCTTTTCCTTTAAAAAAATCGCTAGGTTTACTTTGAATTGAATTTTAACTTCAAATTTTAATATCTCACCTTTCATCCATTCTACATGACTAATTGGATAGCCATAAAATGGGCAAGTTATAGCAAAGTTATCTCCAGCCACAACGGTTTTTGTTGTCATTTTTCTCATTCCCAGTTTACCTAAAATTTTATCATTAAAACATTTATACTAAGGTCATATGTGATTACATTACCATAGACATTTACTCTTGCCATGAATTCATCATTGCCTCCATCGTTTACAGCAATACATTTGTAAACACCTCCATCTTTTGATGCTACTTTATTCAATGTTAATGCACTGATAACAGTGTCTGCACTTTCAGTTTTTTCTCTGATCATTATGGAACCCGAAGAAGTTAATTTTTCCTCTCCTAAATACCAGTAAATCTGAGAAATCGGATTAGATATAGCACTGCATTCTAACTGAATAGTGTCCCCAGGATGCATAGTTTTTTCCTCAAATGTTTTAATTATTTTTGGTTTAGATACTGAAAATCATGTATCATAAGTTTGCTGTTTAAAAGGAATTCGTTAACAGTTTAGGTACCTCCTGAAGTAACTTGCGTCAAATCAAAACTCATATCTTCATCTGTTTTGGCAAAGCATTGATAAATTCCACTTTGGTCAATTTCCAATGATGACTTTCCATTCTTTTCTCCTAACATCTTCCCATTTTTGTACCACAAAATGATGAATTCAGATGTGGATGTTACATGACACTTTATAGTTTGCGATTCTCCAGAATCAATTTTAATATTTTGTGGTTGTAGACTCACTTTCAATTGCTCTAGGAGTAATATCAATAATGGTTAACTCACAAAGACGTCATTTTATTGGTTGTAGATATAACAAACCCTTTAGTTTCAAGGTAACTTCTTTGCTTGACATTCCCAAAGTATTAACCGCTTGGCAAACGTAAACTCCTGAATGATTTTTTTTCACGTTACGAATAATTAGTGCCAACGCAGTAGTTTTCATGTTTTCATCTAAAGTTAATGGAACCATTTTGCCATCTCCAGTTTTTTTAAACCATCTGCTCAAAATTAATGAACATTTTAATATGAACTTGGTGCAATAGAGTGGTATTTAACATCTAATTGTTCAAACTAAGGTATTAATGTTTGGGATTCACTTACTTAATAGACGGGGTAGGATGGCCCTGACCAACACAAGGTAAAGCAACTTGATTGCCTTCATATGCAGTAATAACATTCTCAATGTCCAATATTTTTGATGGAACATTTCCTTGAGGTTCTTAATTTAAATGAAGAGAACCAATACGAATTTAATGGTACTAATTTGTGAGAATTATGAACTACCTGTAACAAACAGTTTCCCTGTAGTGACACTAGTTTTAACCTGGCCATTCAATCGGTGTTTAGCCAAACATTGGTAGGTTGTTCCAGCATCACTGCTGTCTACTGGAGATATCAATAAATCTCCTGATTTTGTAACTACATATTTTTTATCTGAATACACAATATAAAATTATTATATAACCTAAATTAATTTACATTTTTAATAACCATCAAAAAAATTCGTTTTGATTTCCTGATGTTTGTCTTTAATCCAAGTGTCTACAGTCACATATTTGGCAACAGCTCCTGATATCATACACTTCAAAGCAGCACTGCTTTCTGTGGTTGCAAAAGAGTCGTACACATGTGGCTCAAACGGTTGATCCATTACTGAAAATTCAAGATTTGAATTAATAAGTAGTTCTGGAAAAGAATTATATTTTACCTCCTTGAACATGCACTTCTCGACTAATTATACTTCCTGCACCATTACTTGCAAGACATTTGTAAGTAACTGCATGAACATCTTGGCGATAGTTTTTAGCCTCAAATGGAGGGAAAATCAAAGTGCCATCTGAGTTCACTCTTCTCAAGTTTGGGATGTCGTAAACGGAGTGTCCATCAGCCAGAGCCCAAGAGATGTTTATTGCAGGATCGTTGGCAGTGCATGGAATTTTGGTTCCAGTGCTGTTAGAAAACTCCACATAAAATGGTGGTTGGTTGTTAAATCGTGGAGCTTGCAAGGCATTACCTAAAGAAAAAATTAAAATTCATTATTCAAATTTCCCGGTTTTGTGTTTATTTAGTTCAACCCATTGACCCCGTGCCGCCATCTAGCGTTTCACACAGTAAAACAGGGTCCGTAAAACAGCCATTACGAGCACATTGCCTTTGATGCCGGTTATATTTTTTTGAAAGCAGGTTCTGGAATTTGTTCGATAGGGATTTTGTAAGTTAACAATTTGAATTGTAATGATAAAATAAAACCGATCTTTGTATACGGTTTTATTACACAAACTTTAAATTGTTATTTTTCTTTGTTGTGTTCGACCCGCTGCTACTCTCAGTGAGTGAATGCAAGTGACAACACGTAGCAAGGCTTGAAATGAAGGTCATTTACCTGTTTTCCTTTCTGTATAGTCTCGTTAAGGGTTGCAAAAAAGTTTCTTACCTTCATAGCATGTGCCTAGAAGAAGAAAATACCAAAAGGCTGATTTCAACTCCATGATGAGACAACCTTTGGGTAGATATGCTGGAAAAGCAGCCAATGATTAATTTTTGAGTGTTTTCCTACGGCAGAAGTAATATGTAGTTTTAATGCAGTCGTTAATAAATTTTAAATGCCTGAAAGTAGATATATTTTATAAAATTTCATCTTCCAAAATTTATTGATTAGAAACAAGTTCAATACATAATTTTTTTTGTAGTCTTCTATATAAGGCTCACCGCGATGTTATATCATGTTTACGGGGACAAAAATTTTTATTTATTTTTATTTATTTTGGTTTCTATTACCTGACTTTTGTCGTCTATTGTTTTGAGTTTTTGAATTTTGGCTACAAATCCACATAATTACAGAAACCCAAATTATTATTACTGTTCTTGACGTATTACAAATTTCGTTTCCAAAATTAGAAATCATGTTTCTCTGTGTTGCATTATTTTCTGCATGAGCGTCATCAGATTGTGATGTGACTGAAGTAATTAGAAATTATTTTTAAAAAGTTTATGGATGCCAAAGTTTTTATTTTAATTGCTAAGCACTAATAACAAAATCGTTACACATTATAAATATCATGTAAGTATACAAAGTGTATAAAAATTCATGCTTTAGTTGCTGTTTCATGAAACTTTAAGTGAACATATATAAATCTAGTCTGACAATGTAATATAGCTTATTATTGATGTGTTTTACTTTTATAGTTATATATATAATTTCTACCTCTAAGAATATTTTAACATCTATGTAATACAATAGGTATCAGAGGATTACGACGAACAGTTTTGCAATAACTAGTGATAAGTAGTGATTAGAAATCAAACAACAGATGAACCATTTTTTTCCACTGACGAATAATATTGGTCTTATTTTTCATTTTTCACATCCCAAGGCGAATCGTATTTTGCATTTTTGTCGACCGTTTCTTTAACTGCATCTCCTTCAGGGAATGTGAAAGTTGTTTCAGTAGCGCTGAAGATAAAAATATTGCTTAATGTGCCCTGAGTAATTGATTTTAATTACTTTTGAGATGGCAACGGTGGTGGAAGTGAAGGTGCAGTCAATTTCATCCCCTCTAGTTCATGTTGAGGAGTATTAATGGCAGATTTCTGACCTAAATAAATTAATTCATAGAAGTCACATTGATTAAAACACTGACTCTTCTTCACCTTTTGTAAAGTAAGCAGCATTGACTCCGTAAGAATCTGACATGGGTGGAGCAGAAGCAAATTGTCCTTGCATGTTAAGGAGTTCAGCTGTGGTTGGGAATACTCCAGTTACTATTAACAAGAGGGTTTATTATTAGTTTATTATATACAATTAAATTTATTCAGTCTACCTAAAGCTTCTGGAGGAATGCTACTACGGCCCTGTGGATAGAACGGGACTGTCTGTAATATATTTTATCAAAAATAGGGGCAACTCAGTATGTTTTGGACTGATTTGAAAAGAATACCGTAGGATAACCCATCATTGGATGACCAGCATTGAAGAGAGCCATTTTTTCACCTTGGTAATGATCAGAAAAATGTCCAGTTGCGTAAGGGGCAACATCACCTTTTCTCACTGTGGTTTAATAAAACCATGTTTAACCTCAACTTATTGAATGTTTTGCGACTTACTGGTGTCGCGAGAACTTCTTCGGATTGTAGATTTTCCTGGTACATAGCCGTAAGTTCCATTGTACGTTGTGTCACTACCACATTCAGATGGCGAATAAAACTTTGGCACTAAAATATATTTTACCATTATACACTTTATATATAAATTTTGATTTGCAAGTATTAGGCAGTTATCGCAAATTTGCCTAGTGTTTATATCTTTACTAACACTACAGTTTTCGCAGAAAACAAATTTTTGGTTTACAAACTCTTCTTTAGTCCATTACCTGATCTATGCTTGTTCTTGTTCTTAGATTTGGCTGTTTGGCTGCACACCCATATGATAACAGATAACAGAATGATTATTAAGGTTCCTGATGTGATAGCAATTACGTATTTCAATTCAAATTTAAATGCTATTCCTCTGACACCGGCTTCATCTGACATTGTTTCAGGCTCAATAGTTGCTGAATTAGAAGTGTTAATTAATTCATTATAATTTTTTATAGAATTCTTTTTATAAAACCTCCTTCAAGTGTTAGCGTTGCAAATGTGTATTCTGCAGCTGCAGTTCCTGCACTGCTATGTGTGATCATCCGTAAATTGTACCATGTTCCTGGCATTAGGTCAGATAAAACAAGTTTGTGCTTGTCGGGTTTGATGTCGTCAGATAGAAGACGCCATTGTGTATTGACGTTAGTTTTGTATTCGACAACAAAGTATTTGATAGGGCATTTATCAACTATCCAACCGTCTAAGTTTAGAGAAGCAAAAGTTGGGCCTTCTTCTATCAGTGCTGATTTTGGTGGTGATATTGGAACTTTGAAAAGTTAAATGTCATTAAGAAATTTTGTAAATGGTGCAATTTAGAGTAATTCACCTCCACCCTTAGTTCCAGTTGAGATAACTCGTGTAGCTTTTCCTTGTCCCAATTTGTTGTAAGCAGCCAGATACAACTGATATTTGCTTCCACAGTGCAGTCCATCTAGGCGATAGGAACTTATTGCAGAGTCTAGTTCAACCAATTCCCAATCACTGTTGTCATTTTTGTAGTAAAGTTTGTATCCTTTATAAAAGATATGTAATTAATCGTGCAGATGGTTGGCAAGTTTAAGAAGCTACCTAATATTGGACTGCCACCAGTTCTTTCAACTTTCCATTGAATGTCAATTGAAGTTGTTGTAGTTAGGGCGATTTCTACTAATGGGATTCCTGGTGCAGCTAAAAAAAAGTTCTTATTTATAAGATGATTGTACGGAAGAATGTTATCCATTCGAACATTGAATAACCAAGTTGTAAGTAATTTGATCTTGTCCGTGGTCATTTTGGGCTAAGCAAGTGTAATTATCTGTATCTAATTCATCTGCATCTTTAATAAGCAGGGACCCATCTGTAAGGAATTTACGTCTTGTATCTTTTTCTATTACTCTTCCATTACCTAAAATTGAAATGATAAAGAATAGGTATCGACATCTATCTAGATTTATAGGCAATATAATATTTACGCATCCACAATTGTTTTGGTAAAGGTTTACCAACACTTTTGCAAGGTAGTAGCACATCCTCTCCTTGAGTTTTTGATATGTAAGTGCCAAATCCTGCAATTTTTGCTGCAGCTGAGACAAAAATGAAAACATAAACACGTGCTCATAGCTGTAAAATTGTTAAAAACCTATTTTGTTGTTTGGAGATTGAGACACAATGCGACTCTTTTCACTTTCCCCAAATCTTGTTGAAGCTGTTACCCAGAATTGATAGATTTGGTTTTGTTTCAACTGACTAACTTCGTAGAAAGTTACATTTCCAAGAACTGTAAATTTTTCAGTTTTCTCCTACAATTGTAAAGCATACAGTCACTAAATATCTAGTTTAAACAACCTTGTTACAACTTACTTCATTGTTAATATCTGATGACTTGACATAGACTGTGTACTTAATCACAATGCCATTTGGACGCGATGGGACTTTCCATGCTACAATGACTGAATCAGCAGTTAGTGGTAAAACCTTGAAATCAGATGGTTTTTGGGGAACTAAAATACAGAATTATAAGTACTTAATAATCACATAAGTTTAATTTTTATACTGTCTTCAAAGGTTCTGCAGTATATTGGTTCGCTTTTAACACCATCTCCTCGTCTTGTGAAGGCTAAGACTTGTACACTGTAATTGGTGTACTTTTCTAAACTCTGCAAAGTAACTTTGGTTGTTGCATTAATTGTCTTGACATCATTGTTAATAATAGCTGGGTGCAAAAATTCAAATTTCAGTAAATATGTATCAGATAACATCAAATGTAACATACATTCATCAATAACTGGTTTGTAAATGACTTTGTATCCTTGTAGTACTCCATGAACACTGTGAGTTGGAGGGGACTGCCAGGTTAGATGAATGCTCTGAGATGACAAAACTGAGCATTTAATGTCCTGAGGCGGCTTAGTAGGAACTATTAGAGATTGTGGTGTTAAATGTTTCAGATTGTCATTTGACTTTCACAATACTAACTGCTTTCTGAAGTGATAGTAATGATTTCTTTAGATAGTGGTCCTTTTCCACCATCATTGAAAGCTTGAACAACAATGCTATATTGAGTAAATTTGTGTAGATCAGTAATAGGTAGTGAAAGTGTTGCTGTGTAGTCTTCGGGGACTTCCAACATTCGGAATTCATATGCGCTAGAGGCTGAAGCAATTTTATAGCCAACGTAGTATCCGCGGATCACTCCATTTCTTAGTTCTAGACGTGGTGCCTACAGTGAAATGTATTATTTCATGGTTGAAAAATCTTTGGAAAGTTAGTGATACCTGCCAGGATACTTTAACACTATTTGCATCCGTGGCAATTGCAGTCACGTTCAGAGGTGGACCACCAGGAGCTATGCAATTGAAACAGTTAAGAATTCTTAAGTCTCAGTTTGTTGGATTTTTACCCTGTTCAGGCATTGAAACTTCTATTGCTTCACTGGGAACACCTAAGCCAATTTCATTCCCGGCAATTATACGAACGTGATAGGTAGCTGATGGCTTCAAAGTGCTAATTGCTGATTGTAATTTGTGTCCTGGCATAGTTAAGTTTCTAACACCCGATTCCCATTTGTCTGCAATTTTATAATTTTTTTGTTATTGTTACATTACATAAATTTGAAATTTATTCTTGTTGCCTGTAGTGAGTTTGTATTGCAAGATATATTTGCTAATTGGTCTATTGCCATTGAATGGTTCCATCCATCCAATTACAACTGTTCGATTGCTAGCTTCAATGACATTTACATTGCGTGGTGCGTCTGGTTTCTCTATAAATGAGGATTAGTTTGTGTTCTATTGAACCTTTATTACTTATATAAACAAACCTAAAACTGCTAAATTGTATGAGACATTTTCTGAACCATAGGAATTTTCAGCCCTACAAATGAATGTAGTAGAATCATCTCTTCCAACTTTTTCAATAGACAACTCAGATGTTTCAGTTGCTGTATCATTTGATTGGATTATTATATATCTAGATTTTGAATTTCAGCTCTTTTTGTTATATAATACAAAAAATACTAGTTTTCTTACTTGTTTTTCTGACTATTCAATTCCTGGGTGTTTTTGTACCAGATAAATCGCATTGGTTGGTCTCCATAAGCAGTGCATTTCAAATGAACAGGATCTCCTACTCTAACTGTAGTATTGTAACTTTTCTTGATTAATTGAGGTGGGACTGCTGAAAAGATGTAAATGTGTTACCTTCTATGTATTTTAGTTGCTGTTTATTTACTTCTTACAACTAATGGACAGTAATGCCATTTGACTAATGCTGCCAATTGTATTTTCGGATAAGCAGAAATAATAGCCCGCATGATTCAATTCTACTTTTTCAATGTGAAGTGACCCATTCTGTAAAACTGTATATTCATTACTGTTATGTACAACATATCGTGCACCTTGGGGGTCTGATCCTTTTTTATATATTGAATGAAATTAAGATTAGTTGTTTTAAGCAAAAACTTTTGGTAATTTACCTTCAACTTTGTACCATGTCGTTTTTGGTAATGGGAAACCAGTAGATACACAAGAAATTAAGGCTGAACTGCCAATAGGAACTTTTGTGTCGTTTGGTTTTGCGATCCATTTCGGTATTTCTGAAATAAAAACTGACTCTAAAAATATCGCTACTATATGAAGTTTATCATTTTAAAAAGTGCAAAATGCAAACTTGGATTAAAACATTTTGCTGTGTCAAGTTTATATTAAACAATTGACTAAAGATTTTGTGTAATGTAAAGCAGCAATGTTATTTCTAATACATAATATTATATTCAAAACATTGGTTGGTTGGTTAAAATAATTAAGACCTAAAATTGAAGTATGGTAATTTACCATCAACTGTTAATGTTGCTATAAAGGAATCAAATCCAGCCATGTTTTTAGCAATGCATTTATAATTGCCGTTATGTATCTTAGTCACTGGATCAATCGACAAAACACTAGAATACTCGTCTAAGTTATGAACATTAATGGAAAATCCATCTGATATGTTTTTGTCATCCTTTAACCAAGTTATATTTAAAGGTAAATCTCCACGACTGACAACACAAGAAACTCGTACAAGCATGCCTTCTAATAAATGCCCATCTTGAAAGGCAAATGGTACGATTTTTGGAGGGACTGCAAATATGAAAAAAATATACAAATCACTTGATTGTCATTACCATTGACAACAAGGATTGCTGTGGAATTGACTGATGCTGCAGCATTTTCTGCTATGCACGTGTAATTGCCATTATGAATCTGCTCCACTTTCTCAATTGTTAATGTGCTGGAGAATTGATCTAATTTTCGTATATTAATGCCCTGCAGATCTGATATGGGTTTGTTATCTTTGAGCCAGTTGATATTTATGGGTAGATCGCCCTGATAAACTACGCAAGACACTCTTGCAAGAACTCCCTCAAACAAATGATCATCTTGGAAGGAGAATGGAATAATCTTTGGGGCAGCTGAAAACAAATCAAACAGTTTACAATTAGCATACCATTCACTATTAAGCTGGCAGTAAATTGAGAACTAGTGGCCTGATTTGCAGCCACACATGTGTAATTTCCCGTGTGGCCCCGATGAACATGAGGAATGGATAAAACACTGGCATGGCTAAGCAAAGTAACAATTTCAACGTCCGATTGATTTATAGTCTGGCCATCTTTTAACCAAGAGAAAGTAACAGGTGAATCGCCTTCTACAAGGCCACACATAATTCTTGCTTGACTGCCTTCTGCCACAGTTTTGTCTTGAAATGAGAATGGAATAATCTTGGGTGCAACTGGAAGAGAAACCCCCACAATATTAAAATAGTCTAAGATACGTCATTACCGTGAACCAGAAGTTGCGCCGTGTGGCTGACTGTCATCGCCCGATTTGACACTGTGCATGTATAGTTTCCCGTATGGATGGAGGACACACTGTCAATGCTTAAAGAACTTGTAAGTTTATCGTATTGACGAATCGCTATATCTCTCGATGGTGGGGTTATCGGGCGACCGTCTTTGTGCCACACAAATTGCAACGGCAAATCTCCTTGGCTCACGGCACAACTGATGTAAGCACGCATTCCTTTGTAGAATTGATCGTCCACAAAGGCAAAAGGAATAATTTTGGGGGGAACTGCAAAGTAAAACAAACGATAAGCAAAACATTACCATTGACACTTAATATTGCTGAATGGAATACGGTTGCCGCAGCATTTTTTGCTTTGCACGTGTAATTTCCATTGTGTTTGGGTGTTATATGTCCAATATTGAGGATACTGGAAACTCGTCTAACTGCTGTATTTTAATGCTTAATTGAGGATCGATTTTGCCGTTGTCTTTGAGCCATTGAATTGTGATGGGTGAGTCACCTTCACTCACTACACATTGCAATCTTGCTCGCATTCCTTCTCTCAATAAATCCTCTTGAAATGAGAATGGCATAATCTTTGGGGCAACTGAAAATGAATTTAATAACTATCCAGGCTCGCCTTAAGGAGAAGCTCTATGTATCCTTAAATATTACACTGCATTTAGCATTAGTAATTGCAAAGTGGAGAAAGAGTTTTCTGTTGAAGGTTTTTATATCTCTTTTTACACTTTTGCTCTTATAGAAAAGAATTTGTCTATGAATTAATAGAAAATTGCCACTCACTCATGATAACCACATTAACCACTCCAATTGCTCTTTCTCCTTGCACGTTCGTTACAGTACATGTGTATTTGCCGTCATCACGTCCCTTTTTCATCTTATTGATGTTTAGCGTTCCATTCGGGTACACTATCTGATGGAACATTTGTGGCAAAATTTGTCCATCTAAAATTTAAAAACTTAATACTTTTATAAAAAAAAAATTCTAAAGAAAACCTTTTTGCCACTTTATGCTGCTAGTAGGGTAACCATAAAACGGGCACGACGCAAACAAACTTTCTCCTGACACTATAGTTTTTTGTACAGTAGGTCTCATTCCCAATTTTCCTGAATTATATTATTTTTAAAATAAGAATGATAATAATGATAAATGGACAGTTTTTACTACCGAAGACATTGATCCTGGCTCCAAATGAATCACTTCCAACGTCATTTGAGGCAACACATGTATAAACTCCTCCATTTTCAGTTTGCACATTATTTAGTTTAAGTAGGCTAATAACGGTATCACTACTTTCGGTTTTTTCAACAATATCAATATTATCGTATTTGGATAGTTGTTGATCATCTAACAACCAGATAATCTTAGCAAGTGGGTTTGACATAACTTTACATTCCAATTGGACACTCTCTCCAGGTTGCATAATCTTCTCTTCAAAACTTTTTATAATTTTTGGCTTATTTTCTGTAAGTATATAGCAGGATAAAGACTAAATTTGCTTTTTTTATAGCTTCTTACCTCCTGAAATAATCTGGGCAATTGCACCATTCATCTCATCGTTTGTCCTTACAAAGCATTGATAAACTCCACTTTGATCAACATTTACTGCTGTTTTCCCATTGTAATCTGAGAGAATTTTCCCGTTTCTGTACCAAGAAATGGTAAAGTCAGTTGCTGTTGTGTCACATTTCAAACTTTGTCTTCCAGTTGAACCCAATTTTATGTTGTCAGGATTTAGTGAAACTTTCATTGATTCTGTCAAGAAGTTGTGTTAACTAGTTTTAGTTACAAATATAACTAGCAAATAACTTCTTTGAAAATACCTTGAATCTGCAAGATAATTTCTTTCTTTGAACTTCCCATATCGTTTTCAGCAATACACACATAAACCCCCGAATCTGATTCTTGAACATTTCGAATCAGCAATGCCAGTGATGTAATTTTTGTGTTTCCAGATGGAACAACAGGCACCAATCTCCCGTTGTTGCCTTTTTTAAACCACCTTAATAAATAAAAAAGGTTGTATTCTTCAATAGTTTATTTTTAAATTTTACTTTACTTTAATATTGGAGTTGGGCTTCCTTGACCTACACAGGGCAAAGCAGCTTCATCATCTTTATATACAGAAACAATATTATCTGTATCCAGAATTTTGGATGGAACATTTCCTTGAGACTCTATTTGGATAAACAAAATGAAAGTTAAATTTCTACTTTTCTTCAACGAGCTTGTTCAATCGATTACCAGTAACAAACAATTTTCCAGCAGTTGCGCTTCTTTCAACTTGACCCGTCAAACGGTTTTTAGCCACACATTTATAAGTTTGACCTGCATCCATCGAATCCACATTAGATATTAATAAATCCCCTGACTTCGTTATGATGTATTTTTTATCTAATGCAAGGTTTAAAAGTTAGAAAAAGTCAAAAGTATAATTTTTTAATATCTACCATCAAAGAATGTTGTTTTGATTTCTTCCTGATTGTCTTTAATCCAAGTGTCAACAATTACGTATTTGGCCATTGCACCCGATACCACACATTTAAGAGCTGCAGTACTTCCTTTAGTTGCAAACGCGTCGTAGACATGAGGCTCAAAAGGTTGATCCATAACTGAAAATTAAAACAGATTTACAAAATGTGTAAACCACGAAAGGTTGTAACTTAATACCGGCTTGAACGTGAACTTCTCGACTGATAATAGTTGCAATTTCATTAGTTGCCAAACATTTATAAGTAACTGCATGTACATCTTGACGATAATTTTTAGCTTCGAATGAAGAGAAGATCAAAGTGCCATCAGGATTGACTTGTCTTAAGTTTGGGATGTCATAAACAGAATTTCCATCAGCGAGAATCCAAGAGATATTTATAGCAGGGTCGTTAGTAGTGCACGGAACCTTAGTTCCAGTACTATTTGAGAATTCCACGCGAAATGGAGGCTCATGACTGAATTTCAAAGGCTCAGCCAAACCTAGAAAAAAGATGACAATTTTGTTTTTCAAATTACCCGCCTATGAAATTCCATAACGGGACCCTTGGCGCCATCTGGCGTTTTATGTCAGAGGGTATTTTACCCTCGTGATACAACTTGCTGTGAATCATTTTTGTTCTGATCACATAAAAGAATTAATTGTATTGTTAAAGAGAGGATTTTAACCGTCAATTCTTTCAAAAAAGCGAGTGAGGTAAATAGTAAGGTCGAATTCTCCCATAAGGGTACCTCGGCTTTCCTCTTTGTAATCTTGGCCCTTTAACATGAGCACGTTTCATCAGCTACACTTTCGAGGTCATTACCCTAGGTTTCAAACCCTCCTTTTCGAGTAAATTATCTGCCAAATAGCACGGTATATTATTTAGTAATTTCTTACCTTTTGTAGTGACATGCAGACTAACAATTATTAGTCCGTAAATAGAAGTGAAAGCCATCGTGAAAATAGCCCTCAATACAAATACCGCTAGACCAGCTAATAGAGAAATAAACAACGGTTCTCTCATGAAGTACTCATTCACAATTTTATTTAGGCTTGGTTGTGTTTTTTGATGTTTGATCTAGTTTTATTTATAAAATCTTATTATATGTGTAGACATTTTTAAACGACTAATGGGACAAACACTTTCATGTTTTGCTTTTTCAATTTATTAATTACACTTAGTTTTTTTAAAATCGATAAAATGTTGGTAATTACACATTTAGAGCAAATTTTAGAATAACAAAATTTTTTATTTAAATGGAATGTTCTTATGAATAAGGGAAATGTTAAAACTTTAATTTTATGTAAACAAACAAAATGTTGGCCTCAGCTGTTCGACTTTAAATTTTGGTTATAAAATATAAGATTACTATCAATTTACCAACCAAAAGCCCACTGAACTCCAAATGTCGCAGAAACTATTATAAAAGCAATTTATAAGGCTGTATACCAAACACTTGCTTTATTAAATGCTAATGACAAACTGAAGGACCGAAAGTTGAATTACATTTTTTATCGCTGGGATGAAGGAGATTTATCTCCCATTTTGTTTCATACTTTAGTTCAATTAAGTTCTAATAACATGTACATACAACACACTTAGGGGAATGAGGGCTATACGATTAGGCTCCCAAAAATATTATTAATGTAATAACTAAACTAAGCTATTTTGGGTACGTGAAAGATGACAACTGCTGCTAGATTACATTTAATATTCATTACTGTCACATTAGTGCAGATAAAAACAATGAAGATCGCATTTAGGATGCGGGGAAGTTCAAAGCTAATATTTAGTATTTTCTTTGCATATTGCAAAAATTGAGTTTTGCCCAGAGTATACCATAATATAAAACAATCAAAGTCACAAGCATCAAGTTAGAAATGTAAAAAAACAACTATCGCACTGATGATAATAATATAGTTAAAATGGTTAATTAGTTATATCGAGAGTTTGCAGATATCAAAAATTTATTGGTCTTGTTTTTTTCGTTTGACGTCCCAAGGGGAGTCGTATTTTGTATTTTCCTCAGCGTTCTCTTTCGCTGCAACAGCTGCGGCTTCGGCCAATGTAGGGAATGAAAAATGTGTTTCAATTGCACTAAATGATAAGTAACGTTACTTTATATCTACATGAATATTTTTTTCTCAAGTACCCTTGGGAAGGTAGTGGAGGAGGTGGTGGAGGATTGGCATCTACTTTATGTTGTGGAGTTGCAGCTCCAGATCTGTGACCTGCAAATATAGTTTATTATATGTGTTGATTTTAATTTGAGATTAATAGTTACCTTTTGAAAAATAGGCAGCATTAGCTCCATAAGTATCAGACATTGGTGGAGCTGAGGCAAATTGTCCATGCACGTTTTGAAATTCTCCTGTAGTTGGGAAAACACAAGTTCCTAGTG
>JAQGAS010001621.1:0-16980 GCA_034686365.1 Pachymerium ferrugineum
TTAAGGAGGAATATAAATTCGATAGAAGTGAGGTAGGATGTATCAAAAATAGTGTTGGTAATTGGATTCCTTCTCGACTGAGAGGTACTATTTTGTCACATTTAAATAATGGTGAGAAAGAGGTTATTTTTAGTTCTAAGTGGAATAGGAATAGAATAATCAAGGATATTATAAAGAGGATTGATGATGTCTCCTATCTTCTTCCGGTTAGTTAAACGTGTTAGATTTATCTGTATAATTAGAGGAATATTGTAATAATAAGGCGGTTAAATGTTTGTGCATATGCAGAGGTGATTTTCGTGTTGTTGAGGTAATTATACGAGGTGGTATTTTGCTTCGTTTGCTGGGCGCTGTCACTGGTGGTGACTTACTTTTGTGTTTTTCGGTTTGTTTTTTGTTTTAGTGTTTTGTACTTTATTGTGAATTTGACAGTTCTCATGTATTACAGATGTAAAGGGCGGTAGCCTATTTCTGTCTATTAAAATGAAATAATAATAATAATAATTGATGACGTCTTTGTAGAAATTTGTCCGTGAGATAATTGGTCCAATAGAGCCCTCTTTCACTACCATATCAGCTAAAAGAATCAACATGAGAGGAGAATCAAACATTTCCTGAGCAGGTTTGGCCACGTTTCTTAAACAGTTAATCACTTTTTTGATTGATTTGGTTTCGTATAAAAATTTTGTAAGAAATTCTTTTTTATTTTCATTGCGGATACCTAATATTGTTATTTGTTGATCACAAAAATTAGGTTTGATTGGCAGTCCTCTAAATAAACTTTTCTCTTCTTTAGGCTTTAAATGAAATTCTCCAATTCAGCACGTAATAACAACGGTCATTCGTTCCATTTCTCTTTTATAAAGAATTTTCAAAATTTTCTCTCTTTCATTCAGTGGCACTTCGTCTAATCCATCCAAAATGAGTAAAATTTTCTCTTCATCTTTCTCTAATTGCTCGACTACTTCTTCTGGTTTTTCATATTCAGAAATGTGGACTAAATCGACAATTGCATCGATGACTGATCTGTCTTGTAATTCTCTAATAGGTAATAAAAATACTAAATTGAATCTTTGAGTGTATTGTTCATCAACAGCCCAGTCATATGTAATTTTAGTAGCCAAAGTTGTTTTTCCAAAACCGGGCAAACCTTCAACAAGAATTCTCTTGTTTTTCATTTCATTGAACAGTTGCGTTTGATCAATTATTTGATTGGACGATTTTAAAAGCAGTTGTACGTAGAATTCATGTATGGGTAACTCCAATCTTTCACCCATCCATGCTACTTTAGGAATAGTCAGTTGTTTATAGAGTTCTTTCAACCTGTCCTGTATAGAGTCAGTCGTTTCTACCTCCAATTTCTTAAGCATCAAACTTGTTGTTTCTAATTCCATTTCTTTTAGTGTAAAATCAGATGTTTCAACTGGTAATTTTTGATTTAATGAACCTAAAAATAATGTGAAAAATATTAATTTTTAGTATATTTACTATTAGTAATTGAAATAACTGAAAGATATATCAATTGCAGACTCCAAAATGATTATTTTTATCAGCTGTTGTTAACAGTATGAAGTAAAATGATATTGTTATAAGCATTATTAGAATGTTATATCATTATGGGAATCAGTCTTTTCACTATAATACAAACTCAAAACTTGTTTCAAAAACTTGCTAGTTGCTAAATCCCTAATTTACTTTTTAGTTTCAACTTTTTGTAGGCACATGTTATGTTGCAATTCATAATTTATTTGTTGCATTGCAAGGAATATTGGTTATCTGGCTGATATAAGATCGCTAATTTTTCAAGCCCAGGGATACCTTACTCAAATGGTGATTTGGTTACCTGCATGTGATTGGCTAAGAGCATTTCATGGGCTGAGAGCTCAACAAAGCACAGCTTGATGGGCCCAGGTTGTATTTAGGCATGAGTATAAAGTGGATCATCAATATTCTTCAATTACATTGCTTAGGTCATGACTATGACATATTCTCATAAGCATCGTTTAATTTTCCAACAGTCAGATTCTAGCATTTACTGTAAAATAATTTTGCAAATATTATATCTTCTGCAATAATTGTCATAATAAAAAGTACGTTTCATCCAAACCCACTTTCTGGTGGAAATTTTACTCAAAAGTAGAATGTCTGGTCACTGCATTGTTACATCGAATAATAAGAACTCGATATAAGGAAAATTTTGAGTTTGCAATAACGAGGTTTGACCTGTATATAACACTCGAATTGACAAACTTGCTGTATCACGCACTGTTTCCAAAATAAAATTTTGAATGACCTTGAAAGCAATATTTCAAGATCATATATACATTACCAATGTTTACTTTGGATATTCCAGCAGGATTTAGATTCAATATACCTGTTACTACATTTGAGATTAAAGCTGGTGCATATTACCTTTACTAGTTGGAAAACTTAGTAGTTGTGGCTTTTATTTTACCTACTAAAGTAGTAATTTTATGCACCAGTCCTAGATAACTGACTCAAAAGTTCCCACAAAAATTTTGCTACTAATTTGAATATTAATACATAATTTATACTTAACTTTCCCTCTTGTTTCTGGTGTTCAGAAGTTTATCTACTTCAACGGACTGATGGTTAACAATTGCTACTGGTTTTTTAATATTTTAGTCTACAAAATAAATCCACTTCCTTGTAGATTTTTTTATTTTGTGAAGGTGTGTTCTGCTGTTAACGTCACCAACAAGATATTGGTTATCTGGCTGATAACATCACCAACAGGATATTATAATATATAAATAAATTTTTGAAAAAATTTCTATTTTCTAAATGGTATGCGGGAAATTAATATCCACAAATTAGGAGGTGACTAATCATGACGTCAATGTACATATACAGAATACACTGAATTATTAAGAATTTACAAAATCCAGCATGTTTATTCAAATTCACATATATATGTAATTTTTTTGTGCAATTATCATTCCAAATATCAATGAAACAAAATCGACTACCAACTAACAAGGTACATTAAGAATTATTAAAAACTAATAAAAGATTATAAAAATTAAAATAAAAAAAATAAAAAAATTTAAACATGACAAATTACATTTTAAAAATCTTTAAAAATCGATTTAAACTTCATAAGTAATAAATTAATATAAAAAAATTCATTTGAAATTTAAGTAGGATGTCATATGTAGAAAATATTTTTCCCCAGTTCGTAAAACTGACCCCTAAAGCTTATCATAAAATCCATTGCATTCTCAAGTGTTTCAATTTTTACAGTTCATTATTTTTATTGTTCAAAAATTCAGCAGTTCGACGAATTCCGGAATCGACCGGTGCAAATCAAATGCTGTCCTAGCTTGCAGACAGACCGCATGCTGGTGTTATTAACTCTGAAAGGAGGATAACAATCTGAAGATTTTTAATCTGCACCTACCAGCACATCAAACACGGTTTTAGAATAATTATTTTGTGCATGACAGATTGTATTTTCATAATATTAGACCACAACTGAAAAATGAGCCACTTAAAATTCAATATTTAAATAGCTGTTAATACAGTGCATATTAATTAGTTTTGGACTGCTATTCCATGTTTTTACTCAGAAGATTATTGCTTTCTCATTTTGATATGGGTTGAGCGTAAAAAAATAAGACAGAAATAAACAGTTGGAAAGCTATTGATAGATGGACCGACTTTCTTCAGCACTAAATAAAACTACTGTCTCCTTATGCATAAAAACGAAAAGTTATTGGCTGTGATTTTCTTCTTTGCAAATTTTCACCTGTTTGCAAATATCGTCCTAGGTAACATTATTTAGGTATATAAAAGCCTGAAAACCTTTGTCCACTACTAGATAGCCCAATATGTATATATAATTCAGTGTATGTAAGACAAAGGTTTTCAGGCTTTCATATACCTAAAGAATGTGCACCTTGGAAAATATATTTGCAAACATCGAAAAGATTTAAGAATAACCATAAGTTCATTGAATCTTAAGTCGATGTATATAGACTTAATCAAAAATTTGATCTAGCCATTATTGGGCTATTTAAAGGGACCCACTATTGCAACTCTTAATCGATAATTAATCTAAAATGGACACTGCAACAATAAGGATGAGTTTGGTTTGGCTGACGTTGTTTGATCACTAAGTTTAGTGTTTCACATTCTTTTATTACTGAGTGTATTTTGATTGTACGTGAGCAGAAAATTTATATAATTTGTAAAATTTTGCAAATTTTTATCCAAATTTTTTTACTTGGGGCGTTTTATGAAGTTCAGTGTCACCTTTAATTTTAAGTCTATTTTGTAACTATTAGCTCTTATGTGTGCACATTTCTTATTATACACTACATTTTCTGAAAGAAAGACTACGAGATTACAACTTAATGGAAAGCACAACTATTACCAGAACTCATTCATAATTCTCTAATATATGATAATGAATATAAGGGAAAGGTTTTTCACAAGAACTTTCAAAAGTCATTAAGATAGTATCCCTCCTTTAACATTACAAAATATTAAAGCACTGTTTGTTGTAAAATTATTTCTTACACTCTTTGATTACAAATACTATTAAATTTCAACTAAAATAAAAAAATGAAAGCCCTACTTTTAAAAGGACACTCAACTCCTGATACTAGTTGGGCTTAAATAAAAGATTACAATCGTCTAATTACGTATGCAATACCTAAATTTCTTAATTTTTAATCGTAATTTAGGTTTGGTTGATTTTCATCACATGATGGAGTGTTTTCATTTTAAACTAAATAACGGTTCAAAATTAAGAAATTTAAGTATTACATACGTAATTAGACGTTTGCAATCTTTCATTTAAACTCAACTTGTCTTAGGGGTTGAGTGTCCCTTTAAATTTCAATTGGGTTTTTTTATAATAGAAAACCAATAAGAACTTATTGACATTTAGCCATTCATTCCAATAAGGTCCAGTTTGGAATCTTCCTATTAAAAAGCCTCCTACCAGGAAACAAATCCGAAACCAATTAATTTGATGCTAAGATTATTATATCAAATAATACTGTAACAAAACTTACAAATTTAATTAATAACAATCTGCGATGCACAAAATACTGTAGGTACTAGTTAAGAATCTTCCAAAAAAAACGACCAAAGTGTATGCCAGTGCTAGTAAACCAAAGCATGCAGCAATAAAAAATACGTGTTAAATAACCAAATAAAAATGAACTAGACATGAACCCGTGGTGTAAGTGGCTTTTGACTCCGGACCATCTCCTCCTGAATGGCACCCAGAGTACGATAAATAGTTTTGAATGACGGCCGATTAGCCGCCTTACGATTCCAGGAAAGTTTCATTAAATCATACACGCAACGAGGAGTATTTTCTGGACAGGACAAAAAGTTTCCTTCCTTTATATACTTGACAACTTCTTCATGTGTCATACCATAATATGGTTGCAAAGCAAAGGAGAAAATCTCCCACAAAACAACACCATAAGCCCAAACATCAGATTCAACAGTATATTTGTTGTACAATATTGCCTCTAGGGGCATCCACCGAATTGGTATCGCATCGTGTTCATCTCCCTTGTAATAGTCACTTGTATAGATTTTCTGCGACAAGCCGAAGTCAGCAATCTTCACCACCATATCATCATTGACCAGACAATTCCTTGTGGCCAAATCACGGTGAACAAATTTTCTCTCTGATAAATACACCATTCCAGATGCTATTTGCCGTGCAACATTTATCAAGTCCAAATGCGTCAATTTGACATCATTGAATATATCTCCTGAAGAGCCACGCACTATGTAGTTACTTGGAGAGCAGCTTCGTAGAAACTCGTTTAGGTCCCCTTTACCCATGTATTCAAACAGAAGACACATCGGACGACCGACCGCACAAACACCTAGAAGCTTAACAATATTTGGATGGCAGAATTCTGCCATTAAACATGCTTCACGTTCAAAGTCACTTTGCAGATCGTCCGTTGCCTCGTCTTTGAGCATTTTAACTGCCACTAAACTGAACTCTTCCCCTTTGACTAGTCCTGGAGCTTTAGCTTGGAACACTCGGCCAAACGCTCCCTGCCCAATATCGCGGATGTAGATGATGTCATTGCGCGGATATTCTAATGTTTCTAATTTGGGATTTAGTTGAACTCCCGTGTGATGATAAGCGAGATTGGATGGAAGTTTGTCTAGATCAATTTCGATGTCCTGTTGTGGGGTGGCATTGTAGCCTAAACGATGTTTGTAGAGACGGTGGCAGAGAAGGAATACAAGAAGGACAAGAACTAAAGCAGTAAAAGCTACAGTTGTAATGACGAGAATAAATGTTGGAGAAAACCAAAGGTCCCTATGAGAATTTGATGCCTCAACATCAAAAATAAATGTGTTGTTATCTAAAAATAAAATAGAAGTTAATACAAAATTTGAAATGTTCAAATAATTTTATTACCACACTGTTTGATATCGCAGTGTTGCCAACGTATTCGTGGATCTACTGTGTAACACCATGGCGTAGGTTCTTCTCCACCGGCATTTCGACAGTAGTTTTCAGAATCCTGAATTTCAGGAAATACGTCCGGAGGCCTATTATGCTTATGTGGTTCCTAAATAAAATTGATCAGAAAGCAATTTTATTGCGGTGTTGCATTTATCATTTGTAGTTTACCATTAACTCACTTGAACATCCCACCGCTGACACTGAATACCACTTTTAGTAATATTAATTGTTCCTTGATAAAAACGACCTCGTTTGTGGATGCAATCATCTAAAATATGACATTGAATTGTTAATGCTTATAGAAATAGTATAACATAATGTAAACTATTTTTTTTTTTTACCTAATGGTACCGTAAACATTGAATAAAAATTACTCACATGTAATTTCATCTTTTTTCATATCTGTAAGTCTCGAATGCGAACAAGTTGAAGGTTTTGACCCATTTTCCAATGAAGGCAGTTCATTACAATCTGGTAACCGAAAATGCCCTCTTGATTTAAAAAATATGCCTCTTCTTTTGTTATCTTCAATCATAACCCATTCGTTGACACAAAATAATTCACGGACAGCGATACAATCCTCTCTGAAATGAAAACAACGGTGTAGTTAATGGTTTAATAAACTAAATTCACCTAAGTTAGACCATTTTAACTTAAAAGCTACGTAGTAATTTAAGGAGTTAGAAAACTAAATTTCATTTTACAGCCTACACCAAGTCATAATAATTACATAAAGACCAACTTTGTTTCACAGTGTTTATAATGTGAAACACCGCATTACATTGACATAACGGTCTCTGGTAACCTCGATAATTGAAAAGTTTGAATGCTCCTAGTTTCATTTAACTCCTTGCTATACTATATTCGTACATTGCCATTCTTATATTGCATCAGAAGCAGTAATACAAATCGAAATGCATTAAGTTTTACGCATTGCAATTGGTTAAACAATTAATCTTGCAGGTCATTTCAATAGACGAGAGATTTACAATGTACAGTCCTATACAGTACATATGTACTCTACCGTCAAGCTTTATTTTTCTTCTTCTTCTTCTACTATAGAAATGAGTCTTTTTATTGGCCGTATCATTGGTATTTATTGCAAATGTTATCAGTTTTTATGCAATTATTCTTTGATGAATTTGCATTATCTTAAATATCTTTACCTTCTTTTAATTTTAGCACTTTGTTAAAGTAAAGGCTAACGTCTTTGATATAAAATCAGACGATTGCAAACCTTTAGTCAAAACCGACCTACGGAAAGAGTTGAAACTCTCTTTCCCAGGAAGGTTTTATTGTGATTGTGAGTTGGTTGTGAAGTTTGTGTCGTTTACTGGTTTGCATGATTTGCTATTGTGTGTGTTTTGCGTTTAGTTTGATTTTGTCTTTGTAGTTTGACCTGTTTTCGATGCGCATGACCATAGATTGTCGCTGGCAGCTTTATTAAAGCCTTTACGCTTTATTATTCTTCTTCCCTTTAATCTTTTTTTATGCTTTATTTTGGAAACAGCAGTGACCAAAAATGATTAATTCTTTTGCAGGGAATTTAGACTTTTCAATTTACACCCCCTACCCCAAGCAAATATCTACTGTCACAAGTGGCCTTGGTATACTCTACCAAGCAGGCCAGCTGAAAATTCTGTTATCTCATATTGCTACTGTAAGACACATTATAGAATGTGACTTTTTAAATTAAAGGCACTCGCCGAGTTGACATCGATAGTCGATTATCCACTTTTGTCAGATGCACAATCTGTGACAAAAACAGAAGTAGCATAGAATACGATATTTTTTACAAGGCTAAACTGATTGGGAAAGAAAAAACTTATAAATTCTTATAAATTCTTATGTTTTAATATAGAATACATAGTTTATTTCCATTACTTTCAGTAAAAGCAATATTAAATTAAAAAAATAGCCCATTAAAATATAAAAACTTGTAGCAAAATAAAGTGTTCTACAATACTTCTGTTTTTGTCACACTGGATTGTCGCTTATCAATGTAAAATAAAATTGGGTAGTACCAACTCCACAAAATTATGCAGAGCTCAAATTCAATCAAACCTGCATAAAGGCAACCTAGAGGCCTTTCCATCAACTAAACGGCATTCAGGAAATGCGTAATGACAGAGCAGAACTTGTGCGGCAGAGCGACAAGGCTCTTGTAACGACAAGATGAGCTCTTCCCATAACTCCATGGTTATTCGTTCATGAAGCCATCCACCAGGTGAAGTGTGTGACATATTATACCAGATGAGTCCCGACTTTTTTAGATATTTACGACAAACGTTGCCATTGTAAGGAGCACAATATCCGCTCTCAGGACTGAGACGATCTAAAGAAAATATACAAAAAAATTGATATAGTGGTTCATTTTTTTTTCTTATAAATTTGTCAACCTTTACGATGATTGACATGTATTGGGAAGTTACGAGCATCGATCGTTGCATTATGTACTAAATGGTTGCTTGCTTGGCAAGTTATATTGGCAGATTCTGTCGCATTGATGGATAATACAGAGCGTGTTTGGATTACATCTTCGGAGTCTTGTTCTGTGATGATCTGAGAATTGGAAAAGAAAAAAAAAAGTTTAACAATGCTCTAAGTTAAAAATAGTAATAAATGTAAAAAATAACAACAGCTCAAATTCTTTGTGGCATTAGCCACACTAATTTTTGTCTGGAATTCCAAAAGAAACAGTACATTTCTAGCTGATGTGGAATCACAACCTAGCTACCTAAACATATTGGCTGAGTTACAAAATCTATTTTAACAAATTAAGGTTCTCAATAAATAATAGAAAACAATGGAAGGTATCTGAGCAAAGAAAACTCTATAAATTGCATGATTTTAACATAAACAGTAAACAGGAAAAAATTTGATTGCATTAAAAGTAGATAAAATGTTTTTCCACAATGAATTTAGAAAAAAAAACTGCACTATTGCTGCAGTAAATTGGCAGAAAAATTTCAATTTTTGAAAAAGCTTGTGGCAAAACTGCAGAAGAACAAAGCACAGGCAAGTTGTGTACGGTACTTCGCAACTTATAATTTTCATTGAAAAAGTTTTGTACTAGATCACAGTAACTTTGAAAGCTTTAGAAAGTTAGTTTCTACAGGTATTGCTCTTGAAAAACATCCCTTTCCTTTCATGTGAGTTTTTCTATCACAGGTTGAGAAGAGGTCAGGGAACAGGAGAGAGTAAAAGGGAGGAGCCTGCCATCCAATTACAAGAGAACATCAACTTCATTTTAAGCAGAGGATGTTGTTACTACAGAGAGATCACAGCAGTGATCAGGTCAGTGCTGCCTCGTGGGTATGTAAAGGCAGGGGTTATAGAAAAGAAAGGCAAAGCAAAGCAAATTAAATTAAATGTAAGTGCAAAAAAATATAAATTGACACAGCATTTCAGTGGACGGTATGTGGACGGTATGTTTCTGCAGTAAAGTAAAGAAATAGAATAGCTAAGTTGTGACCATCTTTCATGGTGAAAATTTAAGATTCGTAACTATCCAGTTAGATTTATTTCATGGTTATTATAGTTTTAACTCACTGTCTGCAAAATATAGTTTTACAAAAATTTTACAAAAATTTTACAAATGTGTAAAAATGAACAAAAATTTTACATAACATTTGTAGCATTTGGAAAATTTTGGAAAACCAAAAGCTACATTAACACATTGTTTGCCTCTCATTAATGAATACTTTTGTCACCAGGTTCAAATGAAGTTTCTTAGTAAGATAACTTGACAAATAATATTGGTGGTTCCCAAATAAAAAACTTTGCAAAAGTTTTACTAGTAATTAGCGGTTTTATTCCAATAATTTTGCAAAATTTTACAAATTGTGCAAATTGACACTCATTTTGCAAACTTTTTTGTTAAAAAAAAGTGGCAACTACTTGCAAAATTTTTGAAAACAGTCTTTCTTAAGTATGATAATGTATTGTTCATGATTATTACTCAAAACCAAACTATTTAAATTTGAACTTGTATTTTTAACACTGGGTAAAATGTATTTGTGGATTTCGAATTTTTGTTTAAACAAACAGTTAATTTGAATTCATCAATCATTGCATTTGCTAATTGCTTAAGACAAATCGCTCTGGGTGTTAGGGGATAAGTGCAACTAAAACTGCAGCACTTTGGCCCAAAAATAGCAATAAAACTGTAAAATTAATGAAGTTTACTTGTAGTTTTCAGAAAAAACTGCAGTAATCCAACAGTTTCACTGCAGTTTTTTTCGCAGGGTTATTATTACAATTTGAATATTTAAAAAAAAACACGTAAACAAAGAAAAAGAATATAAAAACAGTGTCTTGACGCATAATTTAAACAATTAATTTAATAATTAAAACATGTTAATGAAGTTTAAATGTAATATAACCTGAAAAAGAGTAAAGTAATTGTGTAATGAAAGTGCCCCCAGTATGAAATTAAGCAAAAACAAAGATAAAAGTTGAAAAAAAAGCGATTTACACAGTGAAAATGATGTTGGCTCTAAACCATAGACAATGTTCAGCCTTTTCAACAGAGTGATGTAAGAAGAAGGAATTTAAATTCGGTGTCATAAAGCGAAGAGGGAAAATGGAGAAAACAAAAAGAAGGAACAAGTTAAGCTACAGATCATTAGCTGCATCCACAATCTTAACTTCTAAAACGCTAGGATCGGAGTCATGCATGCCTGAGTTTTAATCGTATAAAGGGGGAAAAAAACTCTTGGTTGGTGACTGCCTTTTATCCCCACAATACTTTAAGCAAGCTCTGCTGAAAGCTGCTATAAGATCCTATTGGAAATTTTCCTATAAGAAATTGAGACTAATAGATCTTACGCAGAATTAGCTAATATCTAATTGAAATCAATAGCAAATAATGGAAAATTGGTTAATTTCTTATTGACCACCGGGTCTTAATTACTTATAAAAAAATTTCCAATGGGACCTCATAAAATTTTTCAGCAGCTTTCGTGGTAACCAAAGTCCTATGGAAGTTGGTAAAATTGGAAACTTTGATCTGCAACTGGCAACTTTCATGGCTCAGCTATTTGTTCAGTTTTCACATGGCGTCATTTATGATTACACCATAACTTTTTTCCTTTAAGAAGTGATGCAGTGAATTATTAAAACAGTGACACAGTTGGTTTCCCAGCAAAAAACTACTGTTTTTTAAGTGAAAACTGCAGTAATTTGGGTCATTTTTACTGCATTTTTTGCAAACACCGTTCCCAAAAACTATTTTTCTCTAGTTTTGCTTCATTTTCACTGCAAAATAATGCAGTAAAGCTGCAAAAACTTATATTTTTGATTGCAACACTTATCCCATTCAATTCTGATGACGTATAGTTTTAGTTTCTATTCCTGATTGTAGTGCTTTTAACAAGATGCAATAAAAATAAAAATAAAATTTAATTATTTAGAATACTAAATAATCCAGGAAAAAGATTGCATTTATATACACTGCAATCTTTCGCAATACTCACTTTAACTGGCAATAATGCAGTAAGTGCATTAATTTGCCCAATTTTTACAGTCCACAATTTATCGCAAAAACTGCAGTTTTCTACAATTTTCTTTCTGCACCAGTTCTTCTGTAGAATATTGAAAAGCGGTAAACTTTCTTTCAGGACCAAATATAATATGTAATTCATGCACTGAAAATTGATAAATATAAAGATAAACTGAATTAATAAGTCCTTTTACCACTATCATCATTGAGGCATTATTTTCTTCAAAATTATGACTCACAAAAAACGACTTGAAAAAAAGTTCCGCTTTTCAATTTCAGTTTTTTTTAATAATTAAATTTGATTTTTTTTATACCGTATGTTTGTTAAGGACATTGTGATCAGAAATTAAAACAAGAGAATGTTTAAAATATTAACTGAAAAAATTTTCATATTTTTATTTAAAGTCTTACTGTACGTACCCCATTTAGCAAATGAGAAAAGCGGGTATCTAGAAATTTTATCCACAATTTATCATTAGACGTTTATAGCAATAAATTGGTATACTGTCATTATAAAGCCTTTGTGCTAATTCAACATTGCATCAATTACGCAACTACATGTCAGAATCTACCATATTTGTCATATTCAAGATGAAATACTTATCACAAGCACTTGCTCTTTTATCTGGCTCTAGCGTCTTCCAGAAAAAAACTGCAAAGACAGCAGCTTCTAGCATCAACATTCAAAGGTCAACTTTGTGGTAAGCTTACCAAATCATTCACACTATTTAAACTGACTTTAAGGTGAATTACACCAACCTCAGTTACGGCTAAACCTGGTTTAAAATATATTTAATACACGCAGTATAAACTAGATTCAGTCTTAACATTGTGCAATCCACCCTAAATGTCATGATTTATAGATTTTTCTCAAGTTAAATATTTGTAAAATTTTACTGTGAAGTTTTAAGTTGACCAACGATTTTATTGACTAACTGCAAAAAAACTGCAGTAAAAATGGGTCAAAATACTGCTTTTTTTGCAAAAAGTAGAGTGAAAAACAGAAAAACTCAAGTTTTTTTTAACTACGTTCTTTCTTCCTTTAAATGTCACGTATAATTAGATTATCACTTGTTTGCAGTTCAAGACTTAGAATTTCATTACAAAACCTGCACCCATTTTTTTAGCACAACAATTACCATAAGAAAAATAAAAAACTTTAAAAGTTTCTATCAAAAAATTAAAATTTTCAAACATTACTGGCACATTTCGTCTTAAAAAACTAAGTCCACAACTCAATGAAAACAGTTTAATCAGCTACCTATACGAAGCACTGTCAAAAATTGATAATTCAACTCCAAGTCTAAAGCTAAAATAAATTGATGCAAACTGCTTCAAAGCAAATTCGTATAAGAGAAAACCATTTTTGAAACAAATTCAAAAAAAAATCAATAAGTGACTTCAAGTGGACAAATGACAAAGTGAAAATCTGTGTGGGTCTTGAAGATTTCAACTCTAGTGGGGGTAAGTTGATAGCGGTTTATTGGAATTCCAAACTCACTAAACAGACCCCCCCCCCCCCAAAAAAAAAAAAAAATCGAGTAGAAAAACCTGAGATACTGAAAGGTATTTGCGCCAAAATAATTAACAGGGAAAATAGTAATGATCCAATTTTCAAGGGGGTATTTTTTTTTTTTTTATCTTTTTCGAATTTTTTCTTCACTTTTTTGTCTTTCATGGCAATTTGAAATGGTTCGTTCACCTACCTCTGAAATCCAACTGAAGACTGGCATCTGTAAAAAAAAAATAATGGTGTTAAAAATATGAAGCTACTTGGAAATAACAAACAACTTATTTCTTTACAGGGGGTATGGCATAAACGTACCCAAATCAATTTATTGTACTAAGCAAAACCTTGTCTTAAATTGGTATGCATAAAAAAATCCGACAAGATTAAAGATTTTCTCCCTCAAGTTAGATTAAATCCTAAGTGATCCCAGAGGTGACTTATGTTTTGCCTTACTGCAAAATGCAAATATGATATTGTCGATAATATTTTAGAACATTTTGTCTAGAAGGATGTACCCGTATATCTCAAAACTTGTCTAAAGTCAGGTTAGTTAAGTAAAAAGATGTATTCCTTAAAGAAATGCCCGGTTTCGAGACGAATGCTGGAGGTGAACGATTAGTAAAGGTATGTAAGCTTATTTCTTCGTATTGTTTACAATAAATTTTCAAAGTTAGCGTTTATTGTGGCCTCATTTTGCCTGCTCGCCATTGCCAAAACCCGGAAGTGATGTGTCTCCAACTGGTGACCACTTGTTATATCGCGTGCCAACAAAACTGAGGTGTTGACAGTGACCGTGACCAACTCGGCTATTTTCTTGCCATGCAATGCGATGCAACAAAGGATCAGCAGTTGGCGATACAATTTGCGTAGTTGTACGCATTACGTCCGGATTTTGGCCTGGATTAAAAGTTAGTGGGTATTGGGTAAAAGATTTTATTTGTAACTTTCCGTCACCTTAATTCTAAAGTTCAGAGTTGCCTTCCATTACCCAACCCACAAACACACTAAGCATTTCATTTTTCAGATAGCCCTGCTGAAAATTCTATAAGAAATTGGCCTATTTCCCATTGGAAACAATGGGAAACAATGGAAAATTGGTTAATTTCTTATTAGATCACATAAGACCAATGAGTCAATTTCTTTTAAAAAAACTTTCTAATGAGATCTTGTAGGATTTTTCAGTAGGTTATTGTGGTAATACTATATGTAATAGGTGCAATACTGTTGGAGTTAGCTCAAGACCCTTCTTAAAGCTATAAGCAAGATTTACGTGACCTCTGTAGATTTCACGTTATTGTCTATGGCGCAGAAGCCTTTGTTCAACGTACAGCCTATTATAAAAGACGTGAAAAGAGACGATTTTTCCGTTCAGTTTGTTCCAGTAATTGCATGAGCTCAGCTGCTCTGTTCATGGTCTATCGATTAATGAAGTAGGGATGTTCTAAGAGAGATCAAAGGGAACAGTAGAATAGGGATTTTGCCCACTTACCTTTTGACCGTCTCTTAACCATGTGATGTGAGGAGGTGGGTCCCCTGTGGCTAAACATGGAATGCTCAAATCTACTCCAAAACTCACGTTATAACCTGAAGGCCACTCAATAATGCGAGCAGGTTCTGCAAATTAAAACACAGGAGATGATTATTAGAAAATTATCAATTAGTTTCATTAAGGTAAGAAAAAGGAGTGAAAATTTTACTACAAATACACACAATGAACACTAACTTTTTAAAATTTTAAAAATGATGTGACAATAAAAATATATAGAAATCAGGGTGTCAAAATGTCCCAAATTTAACACTCATCAGCGTAAAGGGACATTACGCACCAGGCTGAAATTGACAGGACATTCATAACAGGCCTCTATTGTCAATTTACATAATTGACTTTTTTGTCAACAGATAGGGGTATCTAGCAATTAAAAAAATTTAATTCCATTGAATTCAACATTTTTCTGTAATTCCCTGAAAAACGAATATACTATGCTAACAAAACTGTGTAACACACGTTTCCATATATATCGAATACCGCCATCTGTGAATGAAATTTACCAATAATTATAAAAAAAAAACCAAAACAGTAAGTAATATTCCCTTATTATTATGAATCACAGCAAACTTATTAAACATTTCTAGGTGTTGAGAAATTTATTAATAAGGTGAGACACAAAACGCAGTTTCTAATTCAAAATATTTCATAATTCATAATCATAATGAAACATTCCTGTTAAAATTAATTTCATTGATAACAGAACATTATCACTAACCCAATCTACTTTTGTCAATTCCACCCCCTACTTCCCATTCCAACAAACTAAAACCCAACATAAAAAAATAATTGATTTTTATTTCCTCCCATCACGCGTTTCACCCCTTATCTAGTAATTGGCGGCCATTAACCACTCATGCTTAATGCCACAAGACACGCAGTAAGATGAGTAGGAGGCCACCTGCTCAACCCGGATAATGAGGCTCAACCATCCCTCATTCAATCCCTGTTTGCCACGTGATTATACCTTAGGTTATAAGACTCCATCTTAAAAATTAAACCCGCACAGAGAATAAAACTCCATTCTCATTTTCTAATTCAAAAATAACAAAATTATCTTAGTATTTTGAGGTTGGAGGGTTTAAAGGGTCTTGGTAAAGCCTCTTTTCCTATTTTAGCATTCCCTCGAGGTTCCTTCCTCCCATAAGCCCGTTAGAGAAGAGGGGGACATGTAAGAGATGAAAAGAGATTGAAAAGAAATATTTCTCTCCCTTTTTTAAAAACTTTATATGGATTTTTATTCATATTAAATCCAGTTTTGAAGGTCTTTCTATTTTTTTAAATATAATTTCTAAACATAGAAAAAATTGAAGTTCCCTGTGATGACTGGTGTGTTAGATATATATACTGTACAAGTTCATTTTTTGCAGTAAACACTGCATGAAATCTCAACTTTCAACTCCACACCTAAAAAGAAAGCCCGGCTTCCCATGGCGTGTGTCGTTGTCGTTACGTTTCCGGTCAGGTCGTTTTGCAACAATAGCTTTACGGTGCAGAAAGACCGCCTTTCGACTGGAGACAAGCTCCCTTTTACTTTCACATTCATTTCCTGGGGTGTGGGGTTATGACACCTTTTTAATGCCTGTAAACATATATTTCCTATTTTTATTGCAACTTTATGAAACAAACAGACGCCATTTTAAACTTATTAACAAAGTTTACAGCTTGAATTATGGGCAATTCTACCATGTTGGCTGTTTAGTGTAAAAGCATTTCGTATTGGACTTCCTACAAATTTCGTTTGAAAATGTCATCACTTGATACAACTACTGTAGCAAGGGAATTTCTGTGAAAACTTTGAAATAATTAATGAAACTAGTGGTAACAGACAAGGTGCCATACATTATTACCCTTTATGGATTAAATTATTCACGTACGTCAAGTTGACAGAGCACCCTTTGAGTCCACTTTTTTTTTCATTTGTATTGTTTAGTACTCCATTTGTA
>JAQGAS010001622.1:0-16965 GCA_034686365.1 Pachymerium ferrugineum
ATGTAAAGTTTTTATTCGACAAACTCAGAATGGAAAATAATGTCATTGCCCAAGTTCCATTTTTATTTAATGGCATTATTGCTTCGTTTTGCTAATTTTTCAGATGAAAACTTGATTAATCTCGATTTATATGAGCAAAAATTTGAAATGTATTTATTTTACAATGTTTATTTTACAATATTTTTTTCAGACATTTCTTTCAAAATCTTCAAGTATTTTAAAGTATTTTAATTCGGTTTCAATTCTGCTACTTGCATATTTTTATGAGAATATAGGTAGTTCCAGTATCAGTGATCGTCCAAAATTTGTCATTGTTAGAACCCTTTAGTATCTTTTGATTATTAATCCAATATTTCCAGTGACTGAACCAACTACGCCTGTATGAGTTATGAGTCCAGTAGAGACTTTTTTGACATTGCCTTGCACGGTTAAAGTTCCTCCATTTCCAGAGATCCATTGGACATTTCCATTTACGGTTAAAGCTCCTCCGTTTCCAGAGATCGTTTGGACATTGCCATTCACCGTTAAATTTCCACTATTTCCAGAGATCGTTTGGACATTGCCATACTGAGTTAAAAGTCCTCTATTTCCAGAGATCGTTTCAAGATTGCCGTTATGGGTTAACGTATCTTTGTTTCCAGCGATTGTCTTACAATTGCTCTGGTGGGTTACAGTTCCAATTTGTACAGCCACCGTTTGAACTTCATCGCGAGTGACTGAAAATTGTCCATTTCCAGAAAAGAAATTTAAATTACCGTTGCATAACTTTTGTGTTAATTTCGCAACAATTCCAAAATTTAATTGATGAGCGCATGAGCCTTGACAATTTCTGGCCATGATGGTACAATTCTTGTTTTGTGAATCAGTAGAAACAAACGGATATGCATCGGGAATGACATACTTTTCTTCAATTTTCTCCCAGATTTTTCGTGCATTTCTAAACAGACCACTTAATGATACCTCTGGATTCTTGACATTTACTTTTAACTCCTGAAGCTCTGTTCGAGAAAGATCAAAAGTTAGCACCCATTTGTCTTTTGTGCAATCTATTTTTCCAATCGGACCACTATATATGGCTGTGATAGAAGCACAATATAATAAAAACAACAGCAAGCCGTATTGAGAAGCCATAAAGCTATTTTTTGATTCAATGGTTGTTTAGGTTAATTTCAAACCAAAAATAAAGTCCTGAAATAACATACTAGTAATTTTCATCTTGTATACCACGTCTTACATATTTGTTATTATTCGATAACTATGACAACCCCTATTGGTAATTACCAGAAACATTTCAAGTTAATCGTGGGAGAACAATAATATTGCTTAACGCCGCCAGATGATTAAATTGTCAATTGATAATAAGTAATAGTAACCACGAATAAACGTTACTAAGTTTAGTGAAAATCCCCTTGACAAATTAAACAAGTAAATCAACTCGAAACCTAAAATAAAGCTTAACGACAGCGACAGCTAGGATCGATAAACGTTAGTGTGTTTCCTCTTTGGTCATTGGCAGGCAACCCAATCATCTAGTAACTAAAGCTATCGCTCTACCATAACAGCAGTATTATGAATATTCTACTTATATTCCACTTTCTTCAGCAATAAGACACTTATACATGCAGTAATAAGGTATAATTCCACCTTTTACGTCAGTCTACTTGCTCGTTCATACACTTGCACAGAGACCCAATGGTTGCCGGCAGTGCGGGGACTGCGGCGGCCGATCCCGGGCAAAGGCCCGACACTTCCCCCGTTGCACTTCAGAGTAAAATTTAACTAACATTCTCTGAAGGTTATACAGAGTGATATCAAAAAAAAATGTAAAAAAAAAAAAATGGAATAAATTATTTATATATTTTACAATGTTTATTTTAAAAGATTTTTTTTTTAGATGACATTCTTACAAAATTTTCAAGTATTTTAACAAATTTTAATTCGGTTTCAATTTTGCTACTTGCATACTTTTACGTAAATATAGGTACTTTCAGTATCAGTGATCATCCAAAATTTGTGCAGCGTTAGAATCTGGTTATAAATCCAGTATTTCCAGTGACTGAACCAACTGTGCCGTAATGGGTTACGATTCCAGCATTCCCAGAGATTTTTTTGACGATGCCATTCACTGTTAAAGGTCCTCTATTTCCAGAGATCCATTGGACATTGCCATTCACGGTTAAATGACCTCTATTTCCAGAGATCCTTTTGACATTGCCATTCACAGTTAAAGGTCCATTATTCCCAGAGATCGTTTGGACATTGCCATACTGGGTTAAATTTCCTTTATTTCCAGAGATCATCTCAAGATCGCCATTGTGGGTTAACGTATCTTTGTTTTCAGAGATTTTCTTAAAATTGCTCTGGAGGGTTTGAGCAGATATCGTTTGAAATCTGTTGATGTTGAATACATTTCCAAACTGTACATTTCCAAAATGCACATTTCCAAATTGTACGTAATGAGCGCATGGGCCTGGACAATTTCTGGCTATGATGGTAAAAATCTTGTTTCGTGAATTAGTATTAACACACGGATATGCATCAGGAATGTCATAGTTTTCTTCAATTTTCTCCCAGATTTTTCGTCCATTTCTAAACAGACCACTGAATGATACCTTTCGGTTGTTGACATTTACTTTTAACTGCCGATGCTGTGTTCGTGAAAGATCTAATGTCAGCACCCATTTGTCTGGCGTGCAATTTATTTTTCCAATGGGTCCACTATTCCGCCTGGCCATCATTCAATGGTTGTTTTAAGTTATTTTCAAACCAAAAATAAAGTCCTTGAATAACGCAATAGTCTTACATATTTGCTATTATGCGATAACTATGACAACCCCTATTGGTAATTACCAGAAACATTTCAAGTTGATCAAGGAAGAATAATAATAATAATATTGCTTAATGCCGCCAGACGATTAAATTGTCAATTGATCATAAGTAATAGTAACCACGAATAAGCTTGACCATTTAAACAAGTAAATCAACTCGAAACTTGGGTGGCAGAAGAAAAATGAAGCTTAACGCCGACAGCTACAGCTACCGTCTTCCCCCGAACATAACACCATGGTGCTGTGTTCGAATATAACACCAGGGTGGTGTTTTATTCGAATAAAATGGTGTTATGTTTGAAGTAAATGGATGAAGTTTTTGTGTCACAGGAAATGGGCGGATATACAACAGTTTTATTGCTTGGGGATTTTTCCCTTTACTTTCACTTTTGCTTTTTGTTTTATCTAGGACCCAATAGGTCCTAGGTTTTATAAAATGCCGAAACGAAAAAGCTACACCATTAAGCAGAAATTGGAAATAATCAAGAAATATGAAAAAGGTGTAGCTCGCAAAGGATTGCCAGCGATTTCAAAGGAGACTGGAATCAGTCGAGACACCCTTCGTGGCTGGATAAGTAAGAAACGTGAGCTTGAAGATTCGCTGACAGTTGATAGTGTCCAAACAAAACGAACTCGTAGACTCAAAGGTGGCGGCAGAAAAGTCAAGTTAAGTGATTTGGAAGATGAACTACACAACTGGATTCTGGATAAAAATGCGAAAGGACTTCGAGTGAAAGACCAGTACATTCAACTAAAAGCTCTCAACATTTATTCAAAAAATAGAGACCAGTATGAAGATGCAGAGGCAAATGGTGAGGAATTTCTCGCTTCTTCATGGTTGGTTAGCCAAATTTAAGACTCGAAATAGACTTGTTTCTCGGCGACAAACTACTTGTAGAAGTTTACCTGAAGGTAAAAAACTTCTAATTACATGTTTAAAAATTATTATAATTTTTTTTATAGGGTCGGTAAACATTAAAGAGTGTTTCCTCTATAGTCTAGGGCAGACAACTCAATCCAGCAACTGAAGCTATTAGTCTACCGCAACAGCAGCATTATGAACATACTGCTTGTACAGTATTCCACTGTCTTCAGCGATAAGACACTTAAATTTAGTAATAACACAAACAAGAATGTCCAAAATAAATTTCTTCTTCGAAAATTTTAATAGATTTGCAATACAATGTTTTGTTGACTTTCGCGATAAACATTCAAAAATCCAATTCAAATTCCATTTTAAAATTGTCTAAAATTTCAATCATTTGAACAAATCGTCTCCCTTCAAAATTAGCAGAAATTGAGTTAAGTAACTCAGCAATCCAATCTACAGTGACACCTTTATGAGACTGCAAAAAAATTCTCAAACTCCTTTCAACTCTCTTCATCGAAAAACGATATGAGCCGTCAATCAAACATCTAACGTAACTATTCAAAACTTTCCATTTGACATTTGGAGACAAGGTGTTGACAATTAAACGAAAACAATCCATTTTTTTATACCTCAACCACAAAGAGAGACACGCAGCAACACGTTCAATGTTCAATTCAACATCATTCCTTAAATTTCTCCAGAAATAAATGACCACTTCAAAATACACGTCACTATAATAAGAAGCTCGTGTCAAAACACTGCGACGGAACATGTCTTGTCCATTGCAAACTTCAGTCAGCATTTCCCAGTAAACTGAGTTGGCAAGTTGCAATTGATTTAACGCACATTTTAAAAAATCAGAATCGCATCGAGCTATCAACAACCTCCATACAACCCTTTTCACGAAGAAAACGTGTTTACTGCATTGTTCGAAAACGGCTGCTTGCTTTTCAGGGGTGAGTAGTGATAAGAGCCAGGGTGTCAAAACTTGGAAGCTGTTCAATACCAAATCGGACATTTCGTCTTCGTCGTCGACAAAAACTGATTTTTGCTCCGATGTCAGTTTATTCCAGAAGTAAATGGCTGCAGCTGGTTCACAGAAGGCAAGTTTTTGAACAAAATCAGAATCCCATTCTTCATCGTCAGAAAATGGGTCATCGGTGTTCTCTTCCATCCAAAATCGAGTCAAAAATAAAAGCGGAAACTTATAATTCAATTCCTCGGTAGTGAAGTGTTGCCAATTCGCTCGAACATAGTCTTCAATGCAATACGTGCAAGCGAGTCCGAAACGAAGTGTCGAATCGCATTTAGTGTCCTTCACCAATTTCTTTGCCATTTTGTAATAGTCAAATTTGCCTTTTTGCGTCAAGAAATTGGCCAAAAAGTATTCGCTCTTCGGATCGTAGTACGATATACTTCCCGTGTACGCCTCCCGTGTTGGGTAGTAGTAGATTGTGTCGATCCAGGCGTGAAATTCGATATGAAGTCGTTCAATTTTTTTCAAACCTTGTTTGACGAGCGTGTTTTGTACGCGCCAAGGAATTTCTTTGTCCAAGTTCAATTCTGACTGTTCACGGACTTTCTGCAGTTCGTTGTAGTAATCACGTCCTCGGGTTTTAGTTAATAAAGATGAGGAGACCCAGAAGATTTTCGCAGCAGCAATCTGAACTTGACACTCTAAACTTAAGACAGGCATTGTTTGTAGCGCGTGTGTCATGTCACGTTCGTTATCAACACGAAAATGACGTCAGAGGTCAAATCAAAACGGAACTACAAGCTTCCCGTGTCACGTGACAGGAAATGGAAGATTTTGGAGGATGCTGCACTTTGACAATGAAGCTGTCTCTAAATTATTCATTTTATAAAAGATTTTCAAAAGAGAGAAAAGAAAAGAAGAAATAAAAGACTATTGACACATTTCAATTTGTGAGAAATAAAACGAGCGCACATAAATTGTCGTGCCACGTTTCCCATCTGACTTCAAAATTCAAGATTAACGCGGACATTAATTGATTACATCTTATTTCAGATTTTCAAATTGTCTATTGACAACGAAAATCTTCCCTTTGGGCACCCGCTGTGGCGTGTTCACACGTGAGGCGTTTCGACGGACGCGGGCGGGAGCCATGCCGAGGCTCTTGGCTCGGAGGGAGGCGGACCCGAGAACATCTCGTCGTCCGATCTATACTGTATATGCAGTATAGGGAGAGGTCCTCCGAAGAGGGGCAGCACTCGAAACGCGGCGCCCACTGGGAGCGAAGGGGCGGCCGCTGAAGGGAACGGCGGCCGCGGAGAGAAACCGACTGTCGGGCACTCGAGAGACCCCGAAGGAAGCGTTGCGATTATTTTCAAAATGATCGTGAATGCTTAAAGAATGCCATTGAAAAGCAACAAGTTGGAAATCAATTAGGCTTTTCTCCCGCGTTCCCTTCTTTAAGATTTTTCCAGGGAAATTACAAATTGAATGGAATATAAAAAAGAAGAGTTTTTATTTTTTTCAATATTAAAACGATATTCAGAACTGCTTCGAATCAGCTGAGAAACAAGGTGTTGGCCAAGGTCATAAATGTTTGGCTTCCTCATTTGCCTAACGCTTCAGAAGTTCGAGCTCTGCTTAAGCTTGAACAAGGTGAAGATTCGGACACCGACTACACCTATGAGTTACCAGAACTTCAAGTTGAAGTCTTCAAAATTACTTTTGTTAATCTACGCTCATCGAAGGAAAGCTGTTAGCCCCAACTATCATCAGTTAAAAATGTAGCAATCATTCGGTATCTTTTCAGAAAACTGCAAAAAAACTGCTGGCTTCACTTTTAGCCGACTTTAGCTTAACAGGAGCACTTTGTCTGTGGATAGCTCTCTGTCTTAAAAATGGTCAGCTTAAGTTAAATTTTACTCCAGAATGCAAAAAGAATTTCCACAGTGGATGTATATTATTTAATGTGACCAAGAGATTTGATAGTTTTGGCCATTTATTACGTGTTGTAAAACAAACTTATTTTTTTGAAAGTCAATTTGTACATTTTAATGTTCAAGTTCCTGTTATTGCTGATCCTCCTTACGGACATTTTATTAATTCATTGTTAAATTAGGAGAATAACTTTTTAAAAAAAAATATTTATTGGTAATTTATGAATGTTTTGATTTTGTAAAAGGTATCAGCTTCTGTATTGCAAAAATAAATTTTTAGTGTTCAACTGCAAGAGAATTACATGCGTTGAAAAAAAATATTTCTACTGGAATTGTATGTTGTTCAATGTCACCAAATGAATTACATGCGATGAAAATGAAGATTCTAATAAACATCAAGAGAGGGAAAAGGATGCTGGAGAACGCCTACTAAATAAATGTTGACTTTTAGCCGACAGCAATCATGATAGTTCACAAAAATGTCACTGAAGACAGTTTCTGTCACTCAGAGGTTAATGATGGAAACTTCAGAATAGAAGATTGCCACCTTAATTCGCCTTTGGCTCTTGGATGCTCATTTAAGGGGGAACTGCATTAAACCCACTAAGTGTTCAGACCCTCATAATTGATTGACATCATGTGTTCGGAACGAGATGTCTGTTGATCACAATAAAAATTTGAAACTTCGCAATAAGCTCAAAGATCCTGCAAAAGCAGCTCAGAGGGCAAAGAACCTTTGCCTTTGAGCTTCCCTGCCATACACGCCCAACTAAAATTCTCATTTTTTAAATCAAATTTTTTATGTTTTTTTTCCAGTTAACCATTTCATTTTAGGATGGATTCCTACTAATTGTGAGGTGCTCTACAACTTTCTAATTGGATGTTTTACGATTGCACTGTTAGTTTAGAAGTTACAATACGAATGACCTTGAAACGTTGATCAAGGTCAAAGTTTGAGTAGCCTATTAAATTGAGCGTCAAATATTTAGTTGAGATCCCTTGGAGCTAAAGACCTGATACAGACCTGCCAACCCTCCGCTTTTTGAGCAAATTTTCCGCGTTTTAGAGATTGCCAGTTTTTACTAGCAGCCAGCCGCGTATCGCGTTGTAGTGTGACCAAGCATCAGTTACAAAAGCATTCATGTAAATCACAAACATAAATAAACTTTTTTTTATTTTCAAGTTTGAAGTAATTTATAATTTCATAAATAGCCGATTTTAAATCGATATTCATTCGATTTTAATCGATATTTATTCGATTTTTAATCGACATTTTATCGATTCTTTTTTTCAGCGTTTGGTCCCAAAAATCAGCGTTTTCAGATTGAAAATCAGCTTGAAAAAAATTTTTGGTTGGCAGGTCTGCTGATATTAAAACCTAGCTCAAAATTTCACTGCAAACGCTTAAGTGAAACACCCGGTATATGTTTGTAGTGAAAAAGGGTTATTTATATCAGTCATTTTGGTGAGGAAGAATTTTTTTATTCATTAATTTTTACATATTTCATATTTTTTTATAAACAGACTAATTTCCAATTTGTATTAATATTGGCTGTTTATTTACCCAAGCGATCACTATAGAAATCATTTTAGAACAGCCTGCTTATCAATTATCTAAGTGTGGCAACGGTAGCGAATGTTGGTGCTTGAATTAATTAGTACTCAAGCAGTTTTTAAAGACAAGTTTAAAAAGAATGAAAAATGGACAGGAATTGTAGCCAAAATGACCAACCGAAATTGCAGCATATGGTGCAATACAACTTCACGAAACCATCACCAGATGGCAGCACACATCAGCATACATAGTGGGAGTTCCCTAATGCGTATGCGTTCCTCCAACAACCTCTTATCAAACGCTCAGCAAAAGGCAAACAAAGCAGACTGTGTAACAGGTAAGAGTGCTTCACCATTTACAAACACTTTTCCAAGACTGTCAACAGAGAAACTAACGACATTTCTCACTTTTCGCTTTCTAGTTTCGCACATTTAACGTTCCAAAAATGATTCAAGATATTTTCCTGGGAAAACAATTTGTCTTGGACGTTGCTGCAAGTATCCACCCAAAAACCAAAAATCAGATAAGAGATAAAATCACTAAACATAATGGCGTCATATCTTATATCGTTACCAAGAAAAGTGATTACGTCATAGCAGTCCCTCAGTCACCCGCCGAATTTGAATCGTACAAAACCAACACAGCAAGTAAATACAACATCCCGGTGATAAAACAAGAATTTATAGATGCGTGCTTAGAAAGCGGGCAACTCATAGATTGCAACGAGTATTCATGGATGAAACAAATCGAAGACACAAAAATAAATTTACTAGAAAAAGGAAAAATTCAAATCAAAGAAGCACCAGTGAAGCTATCTAAAGAGAAACCTGTCAAAACATGGAATTACCTCGATATCAATGGCCCAAACTTCCATGAAGGCCCTTATAAAGTCATAAAAGCCGTCTACTTCGAGGGGAAAAAGAAACAACAGGGAATCCCTTTTACCTTACTCGAGTTACACGTAAAAGAAGACGCAATCGACGAACCCAAATTCTGCATATTCACTCATCAGGGTTTTTTAGAAGCTGCAAACACCCAAAACAAGCAATGCCGCTATTTTGTGACAGTAGATGGGGCTTTGAACGATTACGTCAAACACTGGAAAAAGATGGCGAACCCACCAAGTTCAATGAAAATTGTAACTCAGCTCCCAGAGGGATACAACTTGGGTTCAGATCGATTCAGGGCAAATGAGTTTTTCGACTGTTCAACACCAAATAACCCTCACATCCAGCGATTCGTCGATTTGGTTTATAAAGAAGCAGAACAGAAGTTGAAAAGGGAATTGAAAGGCAGTTGGAAGGAAATAACGTCAGAAAAATTGGAAAAAGCTGCTGGATTATTGACCGAACTCCAGAAGAAACCTAACGAAAGCAATCTTCTAGTTCCTGATTACAACAACTCTATAAACCGAGCAATCCCTAAGTTGAAGCAAATAGACGAAGAGTTTGATTTACTCCAATTGATTAGAGCCCGATTAAATCTCTCAGAATTAGCCACTGGTAAAAAAGACCAATACGAGGCGAAATACCAAGCATTAAGATGTGATATTGAGTATTTAGAGAGGGAATCAGACGGCTTCAAAGTAGTAGAGGAGATTTTCCAATCAGAAACAAATGTCTTAATCAAAAATGTTTACAGAGTTAATAGACCAGAAGAAGCAGAAGAATTCAAACAAGATTTAGGCAACATTCAAACTTTATTCCACGGAACATCTTATTGCAACATTGCTAGCATCTTATCAAGAGGCCTTCTTTTACCCACACCAAACAAAAACATGGAATTGAGTTTGGGGTTTGGTCTGTACTTCACTAACGAGGTCAAACAACTACTAAAATACGCAATACCAAGTGAAACAAGTGGAACCCGTCTTCTTTTAATTCACAAAGTTGCCCTGGGACGTTGTTACGAAACTTACCATAAGATGCCACAGTTGGAAAATCCACCACCAGAATTCGATAGTGTATGGGGAGTTAAAGATAGCGATGAACAAAGAGAGTTTGGGTCAGATGAGTTTGTTGTTTATGATAGAAAACAACAAAAGATTTGCTACGTAGTTGAATTCCAACTTTCAGACGACAAAGTTGTCACCGAAAAGTTACCAAAATTTATTAAGAAAGTTTCAAAAGATTTGGAAATTGAAGATGAGGTGATATCAACAGTTGATATTGATGACATCATACATTCGAAAAAGAAGAAGGAAATAAGTAGTGGTTTACAATCTGCTAGTGGCAAAAATGAAGTTACATTAAGGAATGTAGCAATTCAGGGTAAACTATTCGATCTAGCGGCCGAAGTTGTAATCATTCAAGAATATTTCAACAACAGTTCAAAACCAATTGAGGCAAAATACTATTTCCCCTTGGATGAAATGGCAGTTGTTTGTAGCTTTGAAGCATTTCTAAATGGACGTCACATCGTAGGAAGAGTTGATGAGAAAGAACAAGCACAGCAAGATTATCGCAAAGCAGTTTCAAGTGGCAAAAGTGCCTTACTGATGGACCAAGAGGCACCTGATATATTTTCAATAAGTGTTGGAAATGTCCAACCAAAGTCAACAGTATTGATCAAAATTACTTATGTAACTGAATTGGACTTGGAAGGAGATATGATAAGCTTTAGACTTCCAGGAACAATGTGTTCCAACAAATCTACCAAAGATGGCGTCACTTCAGTTGAGTCTTCAAATGTCAAGACATTACTAGAGTTGTATTTAGAAATGCCTTATGATATCAGAATGGTCACTTCAACAACCCATCGAATCCGCGTCAAAAAAACGGCAGTTATGGCCACGGTGCAAATGTTGGAAGAAGAGACATTAGATAGCAGAGGTTTCCAGTTATTAATTGGACTTGCTGAAATCCATTGTCCAAGAATGTGGACCGAAGAAGATGAAGAGAAGGGAACTCAGGCATGCATGCTGTCATTCTATCCAGAATTCGAAGCTGATGAGATGCACAATCAAACTACACAAGTTGTTTTAGTCCTGGATGCATCTAACTCAATGATAAATTGTTTTCCAAATGCTCAGAAACTAGCAACTCTTTGCCTGCAAAATTTGCCACAAGATTGCAAATTTAATGTGGTTGCATTCGGTTCTAACTATCAAGAACTCTACCCAGACTGCGTGCCTTTTACATTAGAGCACATTCAAGAAGCCAAGAATTTTATATCTAAACAGAAACCAACTAAAGGAGATTCTTTCTCCAAGAGTTTCTTCAAATCAAATTTCCTTCTTGGTCCAGTGCCAAACACAGTAAGAAACATAGTTTTTGTAAGTGATGGTCATTTGAATGATGAATCCACAGAACTCTATGAAACATTTAGAGCAAACTGCATTGGAGTTGGTTCAGCCAGAATTTTCACTCTGGCTGTAGGTGCAACACCAAACAGGCACCTACTGAAAAATTTAGCAAAGTTTGGAGCCGGTGACTTTGAATCATTTGACAACTGCATAATGAAATCAATGTGGGTAGAGAAAGTTGAGAGACTGATGACCAAACTTACAATGCCTGTTTTGACTGACATTTATGTCGAATGGCAGATATTTGACGAAACAGGCCAAACTAACCTTATCCAGGCTCCCCGAAATGTCACATCACTTTTCAATGGTTCACGTCTCATTGTCTATGGACTCTTAAGAAACGCATCAAGTTTAATGGCAGTGCTTAAAGCCAGAGTTCCCGGAGGTAGAGAAATGAGTACAGTTGTGTCACCTTACAATTCTTCAGCTTCTATGGGTAAAATGGTTCATCGTTTGGCTACACGTGCATTGGTTAGAGATTGGGAATCAGGAGCGTTAGATGTAATGAGAAGCGAACATGAGTCACTTAAACATGGACTGAAGACTAAATTAGTAGAACTGAGTAAAGTTTACTCAATTGTAACACCATTCACTTCTTTTGTTGCTATTGATGATAATGATAGTTCAAGACCAGGAAAATTGGAGATCTCTTTCAAAGAATTGGTGTCCAAAGAATCAGTAGACAAATTGAATTATTTGGACTACAATGACGATTGGGGCAAAGCATCTGGATCAGAGGAAAAAGCCAAAAGCAAACAACAAAGTTTTAATACAGAGATTCCTGAGTTTGCCCCTAAAAGAAGAGGAGGGTCATCAAAACAGTTGAAAAGTGTGGATGCAGCAGCTCCTACTTTTATTAACGAGCAATATGGGTCACAAGATTCAGGAGCATATGGAAATCCGTTAGGCGCTGTGCAATTTGGCAATACCAGGTTAGGAACCTCGCGATATACGTCATCACTTGGGGCAAGAATACCTTATCAGTCCCACGCACTTGGAAATCCATTTACCAAAGTTGAGATACTTGGCAATACCAATCAAGCATTCTCGCAAGTTTCTTCATTTACGCCCGACGCTAGATTTGCATTAAACCCAACTCCACAACAAGGATTTGAACAGAATACACGCGGATTTGGAAGTTCTGTCCCAACTATGAGCAAATTGTCTGCACCAGTAAGAGGATTTTCTTTTGGACTTGCTTGCAAAAAAGGTGTTTCTCATCCTCCTCCACCAGCTTGCGGAGGTTTTAATCCTCCTGCTCCACCTCCAGAATTGCCCACCACAGCTTTTCTCGGTGGGATATCCATGACTCAAGAAACTGGAGATAACTCAACAGCTTCTTTTCATCGTGCAAACTTAAGAAACATTGCTTTCTGCCCAGTTCCTTCACCATGTCCTACTCCGATAAAGCAAACATTGCAAACATCATCTCATCAAAGTTTAATGAGCAGCACGGTTCCAAGCAGTTCTACCCAAACAAATTCTTTCGCAATCAATAGAAATAAATCAGCACGTCGTTCTACTCCCGCTGATAAGAGTGTCCATTTTATTTTAAACGTGCAGGAAGAAGAAGAAGACATGGTAGTACACCAGATCCACCAGAACTCGCCAGATTACTCTCCAGAAGACACAGTAAGTGAAGACAGAAGTCGATCACCTGGAGACACAGTAAGTGAAGACAGAAGTCGATCACCTGGAGACACAGTAAGCGAAGACAGAAGTCGATCACCTGGAGACTTATCAGATGTAATAAACCAAATGAGAAAGAATGTGGATAGAGATGTTGAGCGTTCAGCTATTATTAAGCACGGCGAAGAGTTCCATCTAATCAAGCGCAAATGTAAAAAACGTGCAAACATTGTCGAGTGTTGCGACATTATTGTTGATGAATGTCCCATAAATGTTCTACAAGATCTTGAAGATCAAACGTCATTACCAGAAGATAGTCTTAGTTCAGATGAGGAAAGAGAAGAAAAGCTAGAATTTTTCGGGGCCCTTCGTGGGTCTTTGTCTGACCAGGCAGAATGCTTTAAACCAATCAAAAGATGCTTTAAAAAGTGGGTTGCAGATGAAGAAGAAGTAGTTGTCCGCAAGAAACCGGCAAAGAAGTCAAGTTGGGTGCAATTGAATGTTGGGTGCATCAACTATGGAAGTGGTCTGCCATTCTTTTCAATGCTCTACAAGAAACTAAACCAACGATTACTATCTTCTTCAGAATGCAAGGAAGTCATCATTGCCTTTGGTAAAGAAGAAAACTGGGAAGACCATTTCCAAGATGAATTCCTTGACGAGATAAGCAAGTTGAATAAAAGTGCCACACGCAGTGTATGGAATGCCATCTTGTGGCAAGAGATCAAAGCACAATTGAAGAAGAAAGGCCTGTATTCTTTACCAGTGGCAAACGTTTCTGCAACTTGCATTGCGGTCTTGATTGTTGGCTTTCTATTTGATATGATCAAACGGTTTTGTCCCAGGGTTTTACCTTTGAAGCTGGATAACTTGGAGAATGTTGAATGTAGTGTCAATCAAGTGGTGAACGAGGCAGAGGTTTTGAAAAATCTAGATGTTAATGATATTTTTGTAAGGTTATTGCAAGTTTTAGTAGAGGCTAATAAGTTGTACCCAATGTTGTACCGCACCATTGAGATTGGCAGTTGCTGGGAAGAAGCTTATCAAAAATTGAGTAAAGGAGAGTCACTTTTTGTTGACGAAGAGAAGGATATTTTGAAACAGTAGATGAAGTTTAAATTAGAATTTAAAACATCTTAAAAGTGATATGTAAAATTGTTAAAAATAAATAAATGTGAAATTTATGTAGTGTCTTTATTAACTGCAGTTTAACCTGATTTAAACACGTTAAAATTAACTTGCAGTTTCGGGCAGTTACATCTAACTCGTGTTAAATGTTGCCTCTCTCCAGGTAAAGGCCGACCCGTTTGCGACAGCGGCAGACCCACACTAGGTCACTCAGGGCTTGCTGATGAAAACTTCAGAAAAAAATATTGAAACCTTAAATTCGCCTTTGGTGCCTGGATGCAAGGGAGAAGTGTGTAGAACCACTGAATGTCAATGTCTGCGGGCAATGGCTCTTTGAGTTGGCCCCTTGCCCTTGGATAGCCACTTGAAAGTGGCTCGGATATGCTGGCTTGACTTTTAGCCGATACCAATCATACGTCACTGAAAAGTGTTTTTGCCACTCAGAGCTTGATGAAAACTTGAGAACAGAAGATTGCTACCTTAATTCGCCCCTTTGCCTCTTGGATGTTTATTTAGAGGAGAACTGTATTAAATCCACTATATTTCCAAACCCTCTTAATTGTTTGACATTTATTTGGAATGAAATGTCTGTTGATCACAATAAACATTTTAAACATCGCTAAGGATCCTGCAAAAGCAGCTCAGAGGGCAAAGAACTAAGCAGTGAAAGCAGAGTTTAGTAATAACTTAATCAACCATGATATTACTTTCTTTCTTTGATGCCCAGGAAAGTGGCTACTGTGTCAAGCATCAAATCAGTGGCAATTGAAATTATTTTATTATTGACCAGTCACAGCTGGTTCTGTACCTGGTCAGGTGATTTTGTATGATGAGAATTCACTTGTGAATAAACCTTGTGATGTGAGCTTACACCCGACTTGAGTACTTCAGGAAAGAACTAGATGAGCTGGCTTCCTTTTACATGGCACCCGACGTTTTCGTGCATTATAAGATGGGCGTCCCATGCTGGGAAGCACTCGTTACAGGAAATCCGTACATGACCGAGGCCCAACAAGATGTGTGGGCGGCGCTATTACCTACCTCACTATCGGAGGTAAGAATGCGCGCGGAAGCTTAATACGCATCACTTCAGCTGCCTAGGCCACCCGTCAGCCCTCGTGCCTCTACTCCGGTTCGAATCAGTTTTGCCTTAGTACAGTGTATAAAGCACCTGATTACCTTGCTAAAATATTTTACTCCAATTAAATTTAACAATTAAGAACATCGGGAAAATCATTAAGGAAGAGGTAAAACTGTCTCACACAAGTTTGTTATTTACTATTTATAATTGTGTTAACCACTTAATACGAAATAATTTTTCCACATTTTCCTTCACCACCTGCTGAGTCTGCAATGGAGGTGGAAGTTTACATACTTTCTCCCACTGAGGTGAGTATGCGGCTGAGGTGAGTATGCGGCTGAGGTGAGAGTTTGCATTATTTTCTCCCTCTGATGCAACTAGCGTGTAGGTGGGACCCCTCATTACTTACTCCTTTCAATGCCTAGGAAAATGGCTACTGTGTCAAGCATCAAATCTGTGCGAAGCCAGAAAAGGCTCTTGAATCACAACATTTAACTTCCTCATGACCTAGAAATGTGATCCACAGTCTCCTTCACCACTTATTGAGTCTGTGGTGGAGGTTTACATTATTTTCTCCCACTGATGTGACAGAGGTGAGAGTTTGCATTACTTTTTCTCTCTGATGCAACTATGGTGTAGGTGGGAGTTCTTATTATTCTTCAATGGCATGTCTGTCCCCTTATATCAATCATAAAACGTAATAATAAACTTTAACGCTACCAGCGAAGGTCATACACAACAAGAGCTTGTTAAACGTCAAAGCAAAAGCAAAACGATACCAAGCTAGAAGCCAACCAGAACCCAGAAGGCTGGTTTTTTGGCATCTTCTTGGGGAATTGGACAAAAATCTGTTCAGAGTAAACCATAAGAACAATCTTTGGAGTCGACAACCAGATTGTATCATTACTTTCACAACTTCTGCCACGACATCAACCACCACCCTACTCATCCCTCACTCGGCAATTTGGTCATGGAATTTTCGTTAGTAGGATGGCATTAAGGTAATTTTTTTTTGTTATTATTTTCAATTTGCCAGACTCGTGACAAAAACTTCACATTTATGTTGCAGGCAATGACTCGTTGAGTTGGCCCCTTGCTCTAGCACTGTCAGACAAATTGGTTCCCTTTTTGTGCCTCCTTTTAATGCGCATAATGCATTAAAACCCCCACGCATAATGGCGACAACACAGGCGAACCGGTCCCGGCCGCTTAAAATTTCCCCACGCTTTCTATTTTTTAATTTTCAATTTGCCAGACTCGTGACAAAACTTCACATTTATTTTGCAGGCAATGACTCTTGAGTTGGCCCCTTGCTCTAGACAAATTGGTTCCCTTTTTGTGCCTCATTTTAATGCGCAACACATTCCCATACTCTCTCGCGTGTGATGCGTTCTTTCTCAAGCTGCTTTTCATGTTCGAACGCCTGCCATTGCTTTTATTTTCTGATTCTCGAGATTCGTTAATTGTATTAACCTTGAAATTACTTTTTTACTCTGATGCGAGTCTGTGGCAGAGGAGAGTTTGCATTACTTTCTCTCTCTGATGAGACTATGGGATAGGGAGAGTTCTCATTACTTTCTCCCTTTGATGCCCAGGAAAATGGCTACTATCTATGTCAAGCATCAAATCAGTGTGAAGCCAAAAAAGGCTCTTTAACAG
>JAQGAS010001623.1:0-16960 GCA_034686365.1 Pachymerium ferrugineum
TGAGAAGACTTACACAAAGATATAGTATTTAAATGAGATTTGTGTAAAGCTGTTAATTCCGTCAGCAAAGCGACGGGTTAAATGCTAGTATTGAAATATTTTATTGAACCATTAATGGCAGTTTAATTACACTCTAATCGGCTGACGTCGTTCCCTACATCTCCACTGGCCAGCAGACACAGTCGTAGCAAATTGTCGATTGGGCCAATATCTAATAGGTAATTTGCTATGGCACGCCCGCTGCACCATTCGTGTCGTTTACCACAGCCGACGTTCATTGGCTGAGCTAGAGGTGACGAATCCAAAGCCAACATAATATTTGGTCATTTAAAAAATAATGAAATTTATAAAAATTAGATCATTAATATGGACAACACCAATTTTATACCTCATCCGGGAGGTGCAGAAATTTTTCGAAGCGGTTTAAAGACCTTTTAAAATCTTGGCTGGCCAGTTTTGGCTTTAACAAATCGAAATATCACATTTTATATATCAACAATATATGACGTCATAACAATGTAATTGCTTTGACAAATTTGGAGAATTGTTGAGTTTACGAATGTGGTCTTGGAATTCGAGCAATTTGTTTACAAAATTTTAGAGTTAAAACTTTACTTTACAAACTATAAAGTGTAAAAATAAGTTGTGCAGTACAAATATTGAAACCTAAGGTTAAGTTCTAAATTATTAGCCCTTGCAGGTAATGATCTACCTCCATTCATAATCATTTTCAAATTCTCTTTTTTTCTTTCTCCGACAAAACCTTAGAAAGAAATTCTCATTTAGATGCCAAGTATAACCGTAAACTGTTTTTACAGTAGCAAGGGTAATCAAACAATTGAAACAGTATGAGTTGGACTTGATTATCATTGCAATGGATTTTCAATTGAGCCACTTCATGGTTAGCACATGCCATAGTTCCTGTCTTTGTCCACTGGCTAAAAATAATGAAACTGCAAAATCATATCATATCATATTGGTTGATAGCCGGTTTTACTTACTCGCAAGTTTCCACATCTAGAAATCTGTAATAAAAATTTCTTGTAGCTTGTCTATCAAAACATCTATTTTTCATCTCCTCAATAACGTCGTCAGTCGTTCCTTCTTTTAAACCACATTTGTAGGGTGGTTTAATAAAGTAGAGTAGGTGGCATTGCATGCAGTTGTAGCAAAATGAGGGTAAACACGCAAATTCTTATTAGGAAAAAAAAAAAAAAAATCAAAATTATTCATAATGGCAATAGTTGTCCAGGATGCAATAAATGTTTATTTACATTAAGACAATACATTCGATAAAATATTAATTGCGAGTTACTATAAGTGCCTTGTTATACAACTAGCATAAAGTGATATTTTATAACTATTAATTTTTCGTATGGTGGTACTTTGACTATTATTGAAACTATGTTAAAAACTTTGAGAGGCTTATAGAAAAGAAACATTTGAGAAAAATGTACAATTTTTAAAACTTAAAATCCAGTTAAATGAAAAATTGTAATAAATTTATCTGTAACCCAATTCAAAATCTTAAAAAAAACTCCATGTTTCCTGCATCATAGCTCAAGTAATTCGGTAGAGGATATAAAAACGTCTCTTTAATTATTTCTTTTATATCCGCATCCATATAAAAATCAACTTGGATATTTGATTTTGATGTAGGTGCAAGTCGATTAATTTGAACAATTGTTAGATATTGTTCAAAGCATGGTTTAGAACATTGGCACGAAGATTCATGAAACCCCCACGCAACTTGACTGTAATATTCATAAAAAGCCAACTGCTCTTCTTCGCTCTCGCATTCGATTCTTTCAGTACTGTTGTGAAAGGGTAATCTATTACAAAATGAATATTAGTTAAATGTTTTTTTTATAATTAATTAAATTTTCACTTGCAGAGCGTGGCATTTGATATTAAAGAAAAATCCAAAAATGCGTCGAAACATTTATTCACGCAATTTTTCCTCTCGATATGAGAGGTACACCTCGCTGAATTTATACGTCTGAAATGAAATAAATTCAAATTTGTTCTTATAATAATAAATATAATGAAACCCTGAAGCCCTCTTACAACAGAACTGAAAACTAAAACCATCAACACCCTTCCTTACACCTTTTAGGGTGTTTACAAACCACTTTGTGAACAAACCTGGCTATAATTGTTTACATTATAATTATAATTATAATTGTTTACATTATAATTAGTGCCAACTACTAATTGATCCCATTGGTTGATTTTGATCACGTGACGAAATGTTTTAAACCACAGTATAGATGATTGTAATCTTGTCTCAGGGGTTGAGTGTCCCTTTAATAATAGGTAACGCCATCTGTCGGGGGAGATTTTCACTTTTAAATATGACGTAACATTTCAATGTAAAAAGAAAGATTCCGCTCGGGTTAATATTTCTCTTTATTTCCTTTTGTATATATTTATTACAATTTCTCTTCAGCGCATCACTGGCATTGCTGTAGCCGCTTTGGTATGAGTGACGTCACTATCTCTCCATAATTGCGTTACAGTTTTGACTTGAGTGTAGAAATTAATTCCCTACAAATACAAATTACTGTTACGACAATAGAATTCAAAAATGTTACAAATCTCTTACGGCTTTTCCGTAAAAATTCGCATCGCCAAGAAACGACGCTTTTGAGCCCGTGAAAGAAAACATGGGTAAAGGAACAGGAATGGGAACATTGACACCCACATTGCCAGCTTCGATTTCTTGAGAAAACTTTCTAGCAGTGGCGCCATTAGTAGTGAAAACTGCCGTTCCATTTCCGTACGGGTTTTCGTTAATTAATTTAATAGCTTCATCCAGGGATTCGACATTTATGGTAATTAAAACCGGACCGAAAATTTCTTCTTTGTAGCATTTCATTTTAGGCTAAAATTTAAAAAAAAAAAATTTAAATAAGTTTTTTTTTCTTAAATTTTGTTATGTTGTCTTCTTACATTAACGTCTGTTAATACGGTAGGACCGACAAAATTTCCTTTTTCGTACCCATCAACTTTGATGTTTCGTCCATCGAGTTCGCATTTGGCACCTTCTTTGATCCCGCTTTGAATTAAACCCTCGATTCGTTTCTTCGACTGTGGAGAAATTACAGGTCCCAAGTCGGCTCCTGGTACGTGTCCAGCGTTGACTTTTAATTTTTTAGCTCTGTCTATTAAATCTGGGATCCAATTTTTAGCTTCTCCGACGAATACTGCTGTTGATAAGGCCATGCAACGTTGACCGGCGGCTCCGAATGCTGCTCCAACCAACTGTAAAAAAAAATAAAAATTTTGGGTTTATTTTATTTTATTTTTTTTAAATTCAATAATTACTTGGTTTAATGTGTGTTCTTTGTTAGCGTCTGGCATGATTACTCCATGATTTTTTGCACCCATGTTTGATTGAACTCTCTTTCCGTTTTTCGATCCTCTGTCGTAAATGTGTTTACCCTTGAATAGAAAATTTATTAATAATTTATTTTTTTATTTCTTTTTAGGTGATTTAATTACGCACAACTTTATCGGATCCTACGAATGATATGGCTTTGATGTCGGGATGGTCACAAATGAAGTTAACAGCTGGAAAAATGAGTAAAGAAATTAGTCAATTAGTACGAAATGTTGCCACTGGATGAAGGGGCGCCGCTAAACTGTAGGTACAACAAGTGGTACTTAAGTGAAATATTTTCACCTTTAACTTTTGGCAGTAATAACTAATGACTACAAAAGATTCAAATTGGTTTAAAATTAATTTATAAGAAAATAATATCAAAATATTATATTAAACTTTGTAGAGTTTAGTTATTACTGTTAAATAAGTTTTACAAAATTTAACCATTGCGCCATCCTAGTGGCGAATTGTTGCAACATTAAACTTATTAAACCACGCACCATCTTCTTGTCCATGAATGACATTAACAACACCGTCTGGACACCCAGCTTCTTTAAGCAGTTCAACTAGCATCATACAAGCTCCAGGATCACGTTCTGACGGCTTCATTAAACAAGTGTTCCCGCAAACTATAGCCATAGGAAACATCTAAATACGAAGTAAAAAAAATTTTAAATTCACAGTTTAAAAATAATTTCACTTTTAAATACCCAAAGTGGAATCATTGCAGGGAAATTAAAAGGTGTAATTCCAGCTACTACTCCTAATGGCACTCTATAACTAACAGTGTCCATATCTTTAGCAATACTCGGTAGGGATTCGCCAAGTTGTAGAGATGTGATACTGCAGCAGTGTTCCACCACCTCTTAAGATTTGGAAAATACAACAAATTTATAATTTATAAATTGAAATTAATAATTTTATTACGTAAGCCTCTGTGTACATCGCCTTCTGCGTCTATTAATGTTTTGCCTTGTTCCATTGTAATCAGTTGGGCTAATTTTTTCTGTAATTTATTAATTTGTTAATTTTAATTTGATTTTCTTTTTTTCTTAGGTTGTTGACCATGTTATCTTTAATGAGTTGTTGGTATTTGAACATTATTTGTTGACGACTGAGAACTGATGTTTGCGACCAACTGGGAAATGCTGATTTGCACGATTTGAGTGCTGATTCCATTTCGGTTTTTGTTGCTTTTGGGACTCGTGTTACGAGTTCATTTGTGGCCTGTTTAAGAAAATTTTTTATTTTATTTGTTTTAAGTCGTATATTGTTTTTTTTTACTGGATTCAATACGTCGATCCAATCCCTGGCGACTGAATCTACGAATTTTCCATCTATGAAGAGTTTTGTTGCTGGCTATAAAAATTTTTTAAAATAAATTGGTTAAGTGTAAAATTTAAGTTAATGAAAAATGTACCGTGCCGATGCTGTACCATCGTCTATTGAGACGGGAAAAGGCTATCTAAGGGAAGTAATAAATAATCACTTGATTAGTTTTATGATTTTTATCAGTGAGAAAAGTTAAAAAAAATTCTCTAGCCGTTTGATTTGCGTTTAAAACTTTGACAGTTCGATTTGTAAATTTGGAAATAACGGGAAATAAATTTCAAGCGTTATTTTGTTCGACATATGAAGCGATTGATTTAAAAATTTACAATATGTTTGTACCTTGCAGCTCGGTGATATGAACGACGCCATCTTACAACAAGGACAGCTGGTGGTGAAGTTTAAAAGTCAAGGTCATGGTAAGTTTTTGTAGCCAAATTGGTTTTATACTTTTAAAATATTTTAAGACTTTTAATGGAAATCAAAAGTTGTGAGAGAAAATATTTATAGCAATAAGTTTTAGTAATGATGACGCCAGTCGTTAGTGGAAATGACGTAATTGAGAAAATGGCGTCGCCAAGTGCGGGTAAATTTCAAACGTCGCAGGAAATTCATAGCTACAAACGGCTTACATTAATTTACGTCTTGTTAATGTATTTCTTACGGTGTTTAAGTGTTAGATCGTTGCGAGTGGAGCATAAACTCTAAATCATTTAAATTGTACCATTAATTCTCAACGATCAGACCATAAGTCGCTTTTGAATGACGTCACTTGTTTATAAAACGGATTTAAAAAATAAACTGCTCTTTCTTTTTCTCTAGATCTGCAACAGTCTTTGTTGAGCTACGAAAAACTCGATCGGTCGTCACCGGATTTATGGCCCGAACAAAGTAAAAAATAGATTTGTATTTGAATTATAAATTTTTTAAAAAAAAAATGAATTCTATTTATAGTTCCCGGTGTGTCTGAATTCGTGAGTAATACAGTGGTAAGGAATTCAAAGAAAAAAAAAAAAACAAGACTGAAACTAGAGACATGCGGAAAATGGCTACATATAAAAAAAAAATAACTTTTAAAATATATTAAGCACGAAAAAATATTTGTTTATTGAGTTGAAAGTATTTAAATTTTACTTGACATTTTTATATTTTTAGTTCAACACTGAAGAGAGTCCCCAACCAAAATGGTTGCAAGATTTAGATCAAGAAGATTATAATTTACTTCATGGTTAGCAAAGTTAAATCAAGTAAAGGTTTCATGAAAGAACGGTACTCTATCTCGCTCCCATGTCCAAAGTTTGAGCTCTCATTTTTCAATTCGTTGGTTAAGACATCATCAAAGGAAACGAAACGAGAATTCAGGAATTCATAATTACGTCAGGAAATCTCGTATTTATAATGTAAATTAAAAGCAACATTCGCTTTCTATTGTTGGAAATGCAAATGGTGGATTCCTTTAAAAGCACAAATTGAGAGATTTCATTACGTAAAGTATGATATTTTCTATTCTCGAAATGTAATTTCGTTTACTGTGATAATTTGTTCCCAGATTTGAAAAATGGAGGAAAAAGCAACAGCAGAAATTTATTTTAATAAAGGTACGCGATTTCAGTAAGGAATATTTTGTATCATCTCCCATCCAGTTCATGAAACCTTACTTTTATAAGATTGATAACTACTTAATTAAATAATAAGATTTTATTTATTTATTTGTATTTTTATTAATTACAGAATTCGGCAGTTTGACAGCTGCTAATTTAATCGAAGAAGTGAAAAGACTCCAGAATCTAGCTTACCAACTTGGAATGGAAGAAGGTTAAAACCGGAAAAAACATCTAAATTTCAAACTGTAAAATTTATCCTTTTCTATTACTCAGCTAAGGAAATGACGCGTGGAAAATACCTCAACATATTAGAAAAAAACGGCAAAAGACGAAGATAAACTCAGAAAATTCAATCCTATAAAATAACATTTTATTTCGAAAAATTGCTAATGTAAAATTACAATTTTAAAAACCGATAAAAGAAAAACCTTCCAGTGACAACTTCGTGTTTTTAAAAATATTAATTTATTTACACGAATTTCTCATGCTATTAAACACCTCTACGTGCAAACAGTGATTTATAAACTAACATTTTACAGAAAACACAAACTCAGGTTTACGGGATTAAAGCAGAAAAATTGAAAAGTCAGAAAAATATTCTACGAAGTACAAAAAAAGTAAAAAAAAATTATAATATTAAATTAAAGGAATTCGTCGCACCAATCGCAAAGGCATTGAAAACAATCTTTCGCTTGCTTGGAATTCGCTCCTGATGTGTCTTTAATCCAATCGATAAATAATTCTTTATTTTTCTTCAATACTAAGAATTGGCCCAACACTACGTATGCCTAAAATAGGTAAGTAGAAATTAATCTTTTCAGTTTGTTAATATTTTATGATGATTACAATAACCTTATCAAATCCTTTAGACTCCAGTCTTTTTCCTAGTACTTCACCAATTCCTGCTAGGTCAGTAACGGGTTTTTCTCCCATTGGTTCCACAACGAAATTCCGGTGTTTTTGTGACGTTGAAGACATTTTCAAAGTGCTACGAATATTTAAAATGAGTTTGTTAGGCTTAAAACAGTTTGATGTGTGTTTAAGAGAAATACCAACCGTTACACACAAGTAATGAGGTTTGGTTGATTCCTAGTTTCCTTTGATCGTGAGTATGTTTGCAGTTGTTGTAAGGGAACGTATTTAGTTCGTAAAATGCCGGGTATAGGGGTGTACGCACAAAGTTTTAGCGGGATACTCTCTAACTACTGTGAAGTTAAAAGATTTTATTTCACAAAAATTATTTGTATAATTATTTATGTTGAAAATAGTTAAAATTTTCGAATATTATAGAATTAAATGAATGTATAATTAATTATTTCGACTTAAGCATGAAATAGAAAATTTGCAAAACTTGTAGGCAATACCGATAGATGTCGCATCATGCCTGGCCAACATCAAGGTATTATATATAAACAGGAATGTCTCAGTTCTACGGGGCAAGTTTGCTACAGCGAGCCCAGGTTATGATGTCATCTGTGAGGAAAGGTTTCAAATTGTAAATGAGCGGAGCGCGTGATATAACAAACCGTATGATTGCAGAAGCAATTTCTAAGAGTCGAATTAAAATATCTTAATTTTCGTTGGCAAATACGCTTTGCAGAGATTAATGTAAAACTTATGTTCGGTATCACCAGATGTCGTGCCTGGTCGACTGGATAATGGCGGAAACAGTAGGAAGTGTTAAACCGTGAGTTTTATTATAATGTAGCGTAATAAAAAGCTAAAATTCTATTTATATTTTAGATTAAGTAATCGTATAAAGGTATTCCGGTCACTGTTCAAACACTATCTGCTAAACATCGCAGTAATTTACGCAACAGAAACGAAAGACAAACATAACCCTAACCCGCCGTCACTCGCACAGGACTGCCCGAATTCCTGCCTAAATTTTCTACACGTATTCATAAACTAGAAAACTCCAATTAAACTGTAAGTCAAATCAATTTTTTTTTATCAATTCTAATTCAGTTAAAAAATTGTGCGAACAAAAAAAACGAGAAACTATATCAACGGCCAAGTTTCGTCTATTTCTTAGAATTGATGCAACACTTTCCCCTGGTCGTCGTAAAGTTTCAAATTGTAAATGGGCGGAGCGCGGGATATAACAAACCGTAAGATTGAAGAACCAATTTCTAATCTACAAGAGTCGAATTAAAATTTAAATTTCTTCATTTTCGTTAGCAAATACGCTTTGCAGAAATTAATGTAAAACATATGTTCGGTATCACCAGATGTCGTGACTGGTCGACTGAATAATGGCGGAAACAGTAGGAAGTGTTCAACCGTGAGTTTTATTATAATGTAGCGTAATAAAAAGCTAAAATTCTATTTATATTTTAGATTAAGTAATCGTATAAAGGTATTCCGGTCACTGTTCAAACACTATCTGCTAAACATCGCAGTAATTTACGCAACAGAAACGAAAGACAAACATAACCCTAACCCGCCATCACTCGCACAGGACTGCCCGAATTCCTGCCTAAATTTTCTACACGTATTCATAAACTAGAAAACTCCAGCTAAACTGTAAGTCAAATCAATTTTAGTGCACTATTAGTGAATGGTGCTGCTTCAATGTCTGTTAGGTTGATGGCCTTGCAAGTGTGGTAGTTGCTATTCCCATATTAGTTTAATGGTAGAGAGAGTTCATTAAGCAACAAAACGAAGAGTAATAAGGAGTAAAGGTTTGAAATACACGTTCGTGAGTCAAATAGGACAAACATCTACAAAACAAAATTTATTAGAAATATTTACATTCATACATGATAGAGCTTTTTTAATGTTTCTAGTCCTACTTGAGCTATTTTAATAAATCGCTATCGTGTAAATATATAAACAGTAATCACAGCATCTAGTAAATACCAAATAGAAATATTTACTAATTTTCCCATTTGGTTGTTACGTAATGAAAAATTTTTATAGCCAATGTCGGTTATTGAACCTTGCAATGATAACAAAAGTACTCAGCTGTATAACATCGCAGTATACAACTGCTGTGTAAAACTGTAGTAAAATTTAGTGGATTACTCTTGTTTTACTATAGTTTAATTTCAATTTGACCAGATTTTCCACCAAATCAGCTGACATTGACAAATTTGTCATACACCGATTGATTCAAACCATCAAATGTCACTTTCAAGTGCGTCTTGATTACAGGATACATATTCTACAAAAACAGAATTGCACAATTTGTTCCAATTCAACAACAGTAAAACACCGACTTGATTAATACGTTTCTCAATCATATTAGTAAAGTAATCTCGAACTAGCGCTGCATGAAAAATAAGAATGCACGAAACGAACATTCTTTTAATGAAAGAATAATCGAACCTGTTGATTCATTTTTCTTGATTTGTACAAAATATAGCACCGAATAATTTGCACCATAAAACATGATACATGAAACAATCTCACAATTTGTGAAAAATATATCATTTGAAAATAAAAGCTACAAATAGTTAATGAACCATAAACCCAAATATATGGTCTAAATATGTAACAAATAGCAAGAGTGAGCCTTTGGCATGTTTGGAATGTTTTCTTAACGGACGAACTTTGGCTAAAGTGAAGGGATATTCGTATGACTTCATTAGGACTTTGCAAATTTGGTTAAATTTTAGTTCAACTAATTTGTAAATGTAAAAGTAGAACAGGAGATAAAGGTCAGAAAATGGTAACATTAACGTTGGCAATAGATTTAGTGCAGTAATTGTAACGTATTTTGATAAAAACAGTAAAAGCTTAATAGTTGCAATATTTTGACACTAGTTTGCGCTAGATAGTTGCTTAATAGTTGCAATATTTTGACACTAGTTTGCGCTAGATAGTTGCTTAATAGTTGCAATATTTTGACACTAGTTTGCGCTAGATGGTTACTCAATGACAATATTTTTACATTAGGTGGCGCCAAATGCTAGGTAACTTTGGTTTTGCAAATGGCGGTTCTGCATAGTTTTCCGTCCGGACTTTTCGTAAGTTTATAAGGTATTTAAGGTTGTATATATTATTTTAAATTGTTTTTTTAATGATTTCAGATATAGAACAGTACACGTTTATAGTTCTAAGAAGAAAATGTCTCCAGACGTAGCGAAATTTTTCTTGTTCAGACGAGCCGAATTTTTCTGAAAACATCATTCGGTAGCATTCCATAAGGTTTGCACGCAACAATTCATCAATATCTGGTAGGGTTTTTTTTTATTTACTATTTTGTTGAATGTGCATGACGAGAAATCGTTTAGTTTTGAATTTGGGGCTTATTTTTATGATTAATTTTAGCACTTAGAAAACTTTCATGGGATTAATTGAAATATTATAATTGCTTGTTAACGCATATTATGATTGTAGTTTTTACAATTTATTTTCAAAGCTAAAAATTTGAGTAACAAAGTTAAACATGCTGGGCGGTTGTAAGAAGTCACGGTTTTTACGTGGCCTTCTATTTTAAAGCAGACTTATGAGGTGGTTTTATTATGAATATAAGTTGACTGTATGCAAAAGCTTGCTTACGGTACCTAAAAGCTGCAATGTGTATGGAAATAATTATAAATAAGTTACGTATTTGATACTTCGGCTGTAATTTTCTGCACTTTAAACAATTGTTTTCGTCTTTGATTACTGATCTAAGAGTTAAAAGATGGTTAATGATTTCCATCTTACAAATTTTTTTTATTACTGTCTTCATCAGTAATTGACTTATTTGAAGAAACTTGAATAACTATTTGACAGAATTTCATACAAGAGTTACAAGAGAAAATTATTTTACACAACTTAAATAAATCATTAAATTGTGGAGGTTATCAAGATATGCTACATTTATTTATCTAGTGCTCACTGCACCAATGGACAATCTTTAGAAAATTTGCAATCTGTCTGCAAGGAAGGGCATCAGGAAAATGTAGTAGAATGTTAGTTATTTATATACTCGTAATATTGCAAAGTTCAGAAGACTTTACATAAAGCTTAAACGCTTATAATCAAGTACTTTTTACAGTGTAAAACACATATACAGAGAAAAAATTTATAAGAAATTTAAATAGTTTTTCAATTTTATAATATCAATTTTTACCCATTTCAGCGGAGGCAGGAAATTATTGGCTGAAAGAGGTCTCTTGTAATCACTGTAGTCGTACTTGATAAGCTCTAACAGATACAGTAAGGGGTGGTTTTATTTATAAAGTCATTACTACTTAGGTAAATATTAACCCTATGTTAAGATATTATATGAGTTTGATGCAGAATAACAGTATAAAACAATTTTGTACTGCATCTTCAATGGAAACTATTGCTTATTTACGCTATAACGCTACAGTCCTGGGATTTAGTACCGTACTATCTTCAAAGGGTGAGATTGGAGAAATTTGTTTGAAGAAGAGATTCTGGCTGCTTCAATGCCCCTTAGATTAGATTGCTGGCCTCGCAACTGTAGCTAATCTAATCCCTCATAATTTCAATGGTAAAGAGTTCATTAAGTACAAATGAAAGGTTAATATAAGGAATGAGGGTTTGCAAACATGGTTCTTGTTGTTTCCTGTTCATTAAGTTAATACTGTATCTGTTCCTATTGAAATTTAATGGAAGCAGCAACACACTTAAATTCCAGGTTGCCAAGAAATGGTACCTTAATGATACTTTTGTATTAGGTAATGCTTATTGCAGATCAAATTTTATTCGAAATATTTACATTTTTTTAATAGAGAAATATAAATATTAGAGCTTTTTCAATAAAGATCAAAATAGTTTATAAAAACTCGACCAAACACGCTATTAGGACAATAAGTAGCAGCATCTAATAAACACCAAAAAGAATTAGATCCTAAATTCGAAACCCTTTTGTTTGCCTGTCAAAGAATGACCCAATTAAATAATTGACTTTGCTAGACTGATGGAGCAGAAATGAATGAAAGTGAAGGACAATGCAGGCTGATTGCAAACCTGTTTATGATGTTGTACTTTGGGTTCCAAATAAATATTCCTGTGGATAATTTCTTGTCTATTGTAAAGAAGTAAAATATTATTTTTATAGTGGAATTGGGGGTGTAAACTGAAATGTGTTTTACTCTGCCCGTTTCGTATAAACTCTCAATTCGTTTTATCACGTTAATCTTATTACACGTTCGGTTGATTGACTGCACCACAAACAATATTTAATAGAGAGAGAATGGACAGGCCTAGAAACATTGAAATGACTGTTCCAATATCACACACCAGTTTAACAAATTCAATGCTCAATTCTTCTTTATATATTTCACGCATGTCACTTTCTAGTTCAACAAATACAAATGTTGGTATTTCACGTATATCGAAACCTGGTTCGACTATATTAAATTCAATGTGTGGAATGAATATGTCTTGGTTGCAGAGAGGTCTACACTGACATTTGTTATTAGAATAAACATCAATGTACAGTTGTAGGTAAACATCTTTAGTTTGTTTTGCTGTTGCGTATGTAGAACATGGAGACATAACGGATGAATTGAAAAATGGTAAACTGCAAAAATGAAATCGTATCATTTCGTACAAGATATTAATACAGTTATTAGCCCAACAGAAATTGCAACTATTTTTGAAGTGTCTCGTACGCTTTAAAATTGAACCTAACGTCGTAATAAGTTGATTGCAATTTCTTTTGTGTAACACTATAAACAGAGTTTACTAAAAATGATGTCAAATTAAATAGTGAGCTAAATATGAAACACACTGGAGTTTATAAAACATACCCGCAGTTTATAGTGGATTCCTGTAACAAGCGATTGAAACAATCATGGACACATTTTTGATGTTTACTCTGGGTTATGCATGGGTTGGTTGGTCTGTTTTTTCTCACGTACTAATAATAAAACACGTGTAATACATTTCTATTAAAACGTTTACATCTTACTTTTTTGGCCGAATACTTTATAACTAATGTATGTACTGCTGCAGGGTGGAATATATACGAGGTATAATCAATTTGGCCGTGTTGAGTCATTTGGAATATCTAAGAAAAGATTTTTATGGGTTGTCCATTTATAAATGTAACAAGAAGTAAATAAAGGGGGTGAAGTGTGACACTCCCATCGTATTCTAAACGAGGCTGTTTTCTGCCTCGATCTCACGCCCACTTTACTACAGGTTGTTGGCTGAGCCACCTTGTATTCTCACTTCAAAATACTAGTTAACTGGACACTTCTCTCACTCAAAAAGTAACAAACTATCACTAGAGCACTCTTTTTAAAAGATGTGAAATTTGAAAATTGAAAAGGGAAAGCTAGAGTGTCACACTTCTCCCCGTTTATTTACTTCTGATGTAAATACGCGTTATTTACTTTACTGTGCATATTACAGCCAGAGCGAGGCAGCTTTTCTCGAAAAAATGTTTGTTTTATTTCAAGTGCTTTTACTTCTGTCGTAAGAAAAATTTTGACAGTAAATGAAATTATTTAAAAAACAATGTTTAAAAATGATGATCAAATTCTTCATCATTTTTAAACATTTGTAAATTAATATGATGTAAGAATTGAACTGTGGAACTGAATAAAACAGTATTGATACATTACCCTGTTTGATACAATTTCCAAACACAGTTGGATAAATTGAAATCTTTCCTAACATTAGAGACAAAAAATCAGATTGACTCCTTACGTTCCAGTCATTATCCATTTCAAGACGTGTGAAATTGTGGCTATCTTTCCATAAACTAATGGAATTATTTTTATACGTGGGCGAATCGAGAAGGTGAAGAATGTCTACGTCATAAACGCAAGGAGAATTCAGTTTTTTCACAAATTTTTTTTTCTGATCGAGAATTTTTTTTGAATCATAACAGAACACTAAAGGTGGCTTCAATCGATAGTTTTTCAGTTCAATGACAGTATTGACGGGATAAGTGAAATATAAACTGATTCGCACGTATGCGTCGTAACAAGAGTAAGAAAATCCAATCGAGATTAAAAATAATTTTAAAAATTTCAAAATTATACGATGATTAGACTTTAAAGTATTCTCTCTCTGTTTACGCAGTTGAAATTGACGTAAAATTTGTTGCTGCAACGGAGATTTCTCGTTCAATTTAATTACTCGGCGGTGAATGTTATTAGCCACTACATCAATCATAGAAATGCACGAACTTCCCATATACAAACTCAAGAAACCCCCAATTTCGCATAAAAGTGAGATCAAGTCGTAACACAAATATTCACGAAAAACTTGTACATAATTTCTTTCCGATTTCAGTTGCAAAATCATTTTATCCGTAGGTTCGACTTGATAATTAATTGTGAATATCACTTTTTCGCATTCTCTTTGACATTGGCATTCGTTGATTAGATTAAAATACTCTTGGATTGCCAAAGTGCGTATGTAATCGCATGTTAATCTATTTGCTTTGCATTTTTCCTTACTCGTTGTAGGCAGAGATGGCAATCTACAAACAAATTAATTAGTAAAATAATTTTATTAATGGAAATTGTTACTCGCCGACAGGTAAAATGTGATGTTCGTTCGAGTTTACAATCGTTAATGCATTTGTCTAGTACAGTATAATCAACGCACGGAAATTTCTTCCTATTTACAAACTTGTACTAAAAGAAAATTACCTTTTAGAGAATATTAAATTTATTTTCTTGTACCTTTTTATACGAGAAACCGAAAATAAACTTATGATTGATGTCGAAAAGTGAATGAACTTTATAATACTTAAGAACTTGTTTATGGACGATTTTCACCTGATATTGCAGTACAATACCAAAAATTGTGATAATCAAAAACTATTTTAATTTTTACATGCATCAACGGTCGGGGGGAAAAAAATTGAATCCATGTATCTTCTTGTATTGGTAAGGGTTGAGCTAAAAAAAATTCCAATTTGTAGCGTCAGTCTTTTAGTAGACTAAACGTGTCTAACAATATTTTAGATCAGTTTTGTATTTTTTTTTAGTTTTCAAAACTTAAAAATCATAAGACTACTAGCAAAAAAATAGAGTAATTTGGCTGTTATTTCTTTACATACCATTTTGAATGACTGTAGCCAGGTACTGGGTATCATATTGGTTTGAAATAGTAGTTTTGTTGAAAAATATTTTTCTTCCCTTTGATTATAAATGAATTAGTAAGGAAAGCACTTATGTCTAAATCAAGTATTATGTACCATGTGTACCGTGACATTTTGGACTTTGTCTGTCAGATTATGACATTTAAAGAGACTTTCAATTGTAGTATTGTTGTCGAAGTTGTAATGTGGGGCCCAGCAAGCTGAATTATAACAAAATCAAGTTTTTTTTTTTCAATTTGAATTGTTTTGATATGAAGTACGTACCATCATTGCCAACCCTTTTTAATGTCCGTATAGCTGGACAGTCTTTATGTTCGTAATATCCAAATTGAATTTGAGGAAATCCTTCATTGCTTTGTTCATCCATTTCCGATTGAACTCGTACGGGTTGTTGCGTGTAATAGACGATTCTTTCAACGCATTGGTACGTACATAAAGATGTGGCAATAATTATGACGATGAACCAACAGAAACGAAACTTTTTTGAAAATTTCTCGTCTCTCACATTGCTCCATTCGGGTATAAACTGAACACTTTCCATTTCTGATTTTAAAATCTTTCGAACAATCTGTCGCAACAAGTTCCTACGTCTTACAGGATGCATCTTACTAAACAATACGTTTTTGCTGTTCATTTCACTGGTTTCTCAATGTTTCTTCTGCAAATAATGAAAATGAGACGTTGGTTTTTATTTTGCATTTTAAACTTACACTCTTAAAAATAAAAGGTATGAAAAGGTAGAAATGGTAAGTAAATACCCTGTGGTAGTAAATTCTACCTTTTAAGGTGCTGTAAAGGTAGCTACAGCCTGGAACCTACCTCCAGGATGACGTTTCAATAAGATGGGTGTATACAGGTCTCAACTCACACAATATACCTCAATAGGTGTAAAAAGGTATATTGAAATGAGGGTGTAATTATTACCTATGAGGTATACAATGGTATAACTCAATACGAAATACCTTTCTAGGTATAGAATACTTACAGTGTACCTTATAGGTACGAAATGATATACGTGATTGCCATGTGAAGAGCATCAGTGTACCTTTTGGTTGTATATTAATAACCCAGGGTACAAAAAGTACCCTGAGGTGAAAAGGGCAGAAGGGGGGGGTATAGGGTGTAACAATAATCCCTCTATGATGCAATACCTTTTAAGGTGAAAATACACCTTAAAAGAATCATAAAGCTTACTTCACACTGCCACCGTAAAGAACGTTCACACCCCACTACCGTAAATGGCGGGCGGGAGCCAATCAGATTCAGCCTCCATAGATCACAAACGGACGAAATTATTTTGTGAAAGTTAGTTTATGGCTATTACAATTTAGCGCTATAGCAACACTTCGTCAATTAGACCCTCGTTAGCCATTTTAACCACACTTACTCGATTAAGTAGTTTTGAACTCAGACCAGTTGAAATAATATTCGGAAATGACTAGAAAAGCATGCTCAATGCGTTGTTTTCAAATTGAACATGTTTATAAATATTTGCTCTTACATTTGCTGTTTGCACAAGTTTTCATCTTGAAGACTTGAGCAAACACGTGAAGAATTGTTCAAATATAAGAATTCACCAACTCATCAAGTGGGTGGACATTTCAAATTGAACTT